>JAOQML010000006.1:3054480-3083316 GCA_027568935.1 Erythroxylum urbanii | reverse complement strand
TAAAAGGGACTAAAAAATAGGCTCATTAATTGATATAAAAAATCTACCTGAAAAAGTACTTTTTTGAAAAGCTCCAAATTTGAGCTTTTGAAAAAGCTGTATTTTAGCTTTTAAAAAAACTATTTCTACTCCAAAAGTACTTTTGAAGTTTACAGCTAAACACTCATTTTTTCTTAAAATAGCTTTTGCGGTGAAAAAAAGTAATTTTTTACCTGCCAAAAGCTGAACCAAACGGACTCTAAGATCAGTTCATATTTTTCACAAAGTGACTTGGAAAGAAGTTAAATGCCCACAGTTTACATAAAGAGGTAACAATGATCTTCTAATTATGTCTTTATGTTAGATGACATAATTTATATAGTCCCGTCTTGCTCTATTGTAGTGAATTCAAATCTAGTATAATGAATAAATTTAAGATATTAGATTTTATGTTTGTTGCATTATATCATTGAGTTTGAAGTGAGGCATAGTGAAAAAGGAATATTTAGCAAACTTATACCTGATATTTGTTATAAATGGATGAAAAACTAGTGATATCTGATAAAAGAACTTATATAAAAATCAAATGATATTATAAGATAAATTACATTTTTTGAAATATTAAGGATAAAATAAAAAAAGTCAAACTACAAGAAAAGTCCCACATAATAAACTCAAAAAATTGAATGTGACAAATTATAAAGTTGTAATAATACCCATAAATGAAAATATAAATTGCAACTTCAAGATAATACTGAAAAAGCCAATACAAGTTAAAGAAGTTTAGTTTAAATATTGATTTATTTAACTCACACTAGGTTAACATTTCATTATTTACTGGTGCTATTTGGAGGTTTATGAGTAATCCTTCAAACCATTAGATTATTGGAATTTGATATATTTATGTTTTAAATTTCATATTAATATGTCAAAACTTAGTAGTTCAACTGGACTAAAACGCCCTTTTAACTACTGTCATTAGCAATTACAATCAAAACTAACATCCATTCCTTGCCTTTAAAGATCCAACTAGTACTGTTTAGTAATGAATGATTGGTTCAATTTAAAATATAATCAATAGAAAAAGGATGAAGAAATGACAGTTTAATTTTATAATTATTCAAATCAAATTATGTCAAATCTTATGTAAAAGATTATATAAATCTTTAGCAATTTCAGTTTGTTTTGTCATTTAGTATAGTTTTGAGTACTTGTACTTTAAATTATATTTCATCCTATCACCTGAAGAATGTTAGCCGATGCAAGACACCATCACTATGACCCAGGTAGTAGTAATCTTATGCGTGATGTATTCACCAAATCACACTAATTCAATATACCGCACAGATTGCAAGATTATGAGATCCAAATACACTAATGACTGAATAAAAAAAACTATGACGATTTTAGGTGCAGATCAGTACTGTAAATCATCAATCATGCCCAGTAATAGCATACTGGTACGCCAATGAAGCATTCTGCAACTCACGATAGCTTACCATCAGACTTTGTGCCACTCGGTATCTCCGAAGGTTGTGCTCCCAACTCCTTCCCATAATTCAGCTGAACCAACCTCCTCCGTATCAATGCCCTCCATGTCACCATCCCACCAGCCACTACCATTTGCATCTGCCAGCAGCAAAGAAATATAGCATCTCTCAGCGCATCATAAAAATTTCAAAAAACTACACCTGAAAACAATTATAGCCTCTTGGCTATCCGTGAGAACTGAAAAGCAAAGCTTCCAATTTCAATCCATAGTAGAGCTCATACTAACAGTGATTATAAAGACGTCGAGGTCTTTTGTTGCTTATAAAATTTTGCATTTTCTTTTGCTTGTCATTGGGATCCTCTCCATAAGCTAATGAATGCTGTTGAGTGTCAACCTTTTTGCAATCACCTTGCAGCCAGAAAAACGTAAAGAAGTCAAAACTCAAAAATAAAAACTTGCCAACTGCGAGAACCAAATACTTCAAATCAGTAATCTAGTAAAACCTGGTTAGCATTCCTTGTGGAGTTTTCAATGTAGGACCGACAGAGGATAGCATTTACGCTAATTGAAAATAAAAATAAAAATAAATGGACGTCATATTTATTTTATAAAAATTATTCCTAAAATCTAAGAATTGATTATTAGAAGTATTACATTTTTTTAATTTGAAATTTATAACTCAAAAATTATTTCCACTTTATAATTGAAACATTTCTTCCGTTCTAATTTTCTGATTTTCTTAGGCTATGTTTGGTTTAGAGTTTTATAATAGAATGAAATATAATATAATATTATTCTATCGTTTAGGACGAAGTTTATAATAAAATACGATGAAAGCGGAGAGTTTTATATTACATCATATTTCATCCTAAACAGTTAAAATAAAAAACCTCCAATTTTGAAGGTTTAGGATGAAATATGAAATAATAAATAATTTTATACTATATTACATTATAAAATTTTCATCCAAACAACATTTTACTATATTACATTATAAACCTTTCTATCCCTCCTAAACAACAATTTTCTAATATAACATTTATTTATGTTCCATTCTATTATAAATCATTTTATTCCATTCCATTCTATTTCATTCCATTCTACTAAAAACTTTACGTCTAACCAAACATAGTCTTATCCTTCCTTAACTCAATCCTATTGCTACAAACGTCCTCATTTTCACATTTCCAGCTTTATTGCCAATTAGGTTTTCACGTTACTGTTTATATCACCTTAAAAGCATGTATCAATGCAGCCGAATTTTCATTGAATTTGCAAAATCAGTTTATCTTGCTCTTGGTTGTTGAACAATCTCCTGTACGTCCTCTCACTATGTGTTACCATGGTTGATTATCTTTACAAATGTTGAATTTCCTAGTTAAAAGAAATGATGCTTTCTTCTACAAGTAACCTATTCCAAATTTCGTAATCCTAAGAGCAATTCCTAGAACTAGCCACCCTTATTTTCCTTTATTCAGATTCCAACAATCTCAATCTAAATTTCCAATATCCCTAATCTAAATTTCTGCAACTATTCGAAGTCTAGCAAACTTAGCACAAATACAGCAGCACCCAAAATTTTCCAATTTTCATGAGTTTTCTTAACTAGTTGACATATGTTTTATTAGTCCTATATCAAATTTCAAAATAAACGAGAATCTTAGTGAAAATTGAGCAAAAAACAGGTCAAGTGTTCTTCAATGACAACAACCAAGCACTGTTGACCCTTTTGATTTATTTGAAGTGAGTTTTCCCTAGCTTCACGCAACTACGATTAAGAGCATTTCTAATTTTCCTTGACCTTCAAGCTTAATCAAACCGAATAGCAAACAACACTACAAGCATAATTAAGTTGAGACAGAGTTGGAAAAAATCGGATTAACTTCTTGTTAAGCAACAGAACGTACATACTCTGGAATGAGATCGCCCTTTTTCGTGTTGCATTCATGATGTTTGCTTTACAAGTTCCTGTACCAAACAAAATACTGGAAGTCCCTCTTTCATATTCACCACTTAGACACGAAACACTTCCATTTTCGGTGCTAGTGTGCTTAAATTGGTCAAAAATGTTTTCACTGAGAGTAGCGCACTTCCCATTCTCATCATTTTTGACCTTTTCACACTGATCAACAGACACATCATCATATCTCGAAGTAATTGGCGATGAAAAAGGTCTCGCCTTTCTCTGCCATTAGGATGTAATACACACATTTCATCAACAAAATATATGTTTGCATTCGGTGACAAATAATTCCAATACAGTGTTGATTACACAATTTATACATGAATACTCACCTGAACTTTCTTTGGTGGAATTGTTGTGGTGTTTCTGTGTAGCTTCTGGTCAAGGAAATCCGAGAGAGAAGAACATGAACCCTTTTTCGAATCTAACCGTCTGGAATCAATTCATACATAAAAAAGAGGTACGTATTACGGATTCGAATATAAGTACTCGTCGGTGGCAATGTTCAGGGAGTTATTGAAAAAGAAAGGAGATAAAGAACAGACTGCTTACGAATATGAAGAGCGGAAAATGAAAGAGGAAGCAAGAGAACGCTGACCCAAAACCCTGTTTTGAGCTTGCTCGGAATAGAACTTCATTTCATCTCAGTTCTTCTTCTCACCTGTTACTAGTAGTGCCGCAGTGGCGTTCTCGCTGCAGTGCCGCCTGAGGTTTGAATGATTTCTGAAAGTTGAAATTTGGAAATTCCATTGCATTTCCTTTCCCGCTTAAGAACTCTTTTGGTATAGAAAATCAAGTTGTTGTTGGTACATCATGAGAAGGACCACATTAGCACGTGACTATCTAATTAAATTTTATTATTTTATGTCTCAAATTGAATTACCGAAAACCACTCAAATCTTTTTCTTGTTTTTTATGTATTTGACTATACTATTTAGGTACAATATATACACAATTAGAGACATGATTAAGTCAATCAAAGATAAGGATTAGACATATGACTCTTTCCAACCAAGCTTGAAGCTAAGAACAATAATAATTACACGATTATATCCCTAAAATTTTAATTATTAAATCAAATTTTATTTAAAATTGATATATTTGAAGATATTTTAAATATATAATACTCAAATACTCAAAAACTTATGCACACATTTATATAATACTCAAAAACTCTCTTGTGAGACTAATAATATTTCAATACTATTTTATTAAACCTTATGCACACATTTATACGAAATTTGTATAAATACGTAGGTAAATGATAAAAATAGCGTAACAGCATCAGATGATCCGGTTTAACTGGAGCTCCACATGGAGACAATTCAGAGGTACTTGTCGAACCTATTTATGGCGATAGAGTGTTTCCCCCGTCAGCATAGGTTTTTCATATGGTACTGTGCGACCAACTACATTATTCGACAAATGGAAAGAGTAGACAAGAAACTAAAATTGCCGGTGGATTTTTCAATTATAGGTCTTGACAATCGAACTTTACGAAAGTTGCCAATTAATTGAACTTTACCCAAAGTCTTATTTGGTTCCACACTCACAAAATCCATTAATTGATTTTCAGTTTCACCTAAACGTGAAATCAAGAGTCAAAAATCTCATTTATTAAGGCTTACTTTTGTCTGAAACTCGGCATTTTGGCTTCACCATTTTCTGAACTAAAGCCAAGTTATGAGAGAAAGTGTTGAAATCTGTATCTTTCCAAGTCTGGCTTATGGGAGTGGACATAATTCATTAATATATCTACATCCTACCTACTACAAGAGCCTCATGGCTTGTAATGAACCTGCTTGAAAGGTCAGCGGAATTAAAATATTAGCATGGAGGCTTCTGTAATCATCCAAATTTCACTCACATGGCGGTGTCAGTGAGTAAAAATTATTTCATCCTTCACGCTATAGTCAACAACCCAACAAACCCCGTGGGCTTGATAATATATATAACCTCCCATCAAATGGAAGAAGTCTCATCTTGCACTAAAATATCCCATCTTTTTTTCACTTGAGAACAAAATCAACATTCTCTGAATCTGTCTCTGCGCTCTACCAAATGGGTTCAGGCCAGAAAGAAGTAGCTCGTGATGTTTTCCCGTATCTTAAAGTATACACTGATGGGACCATCGAGAGACTTGCTGGAACTGAAGTTGTTCCAGCAGGTTTGGATCCTGAAACTGATGTTTTGTCTTTAGACACCGTAATCCTACCCGAAACTGGTCTCTCAGCGAGATTGTACCGTCCCAACTCGGCAAAACCTGGTCAAAAGCTCCCACTTGTGATATACTACCACGGTGGAGGCTTTTTCCTATCATCAGCTGCTGATCCCAAATACCATAATTCACTGAACAAGATTGTTGCTGAGGCTAACATAGTTCTTGTCTCAGTTGATTACAGAATAGCACCAGAGAGTCCCCTTCCGGCTGCGTACGAGGACTCGTGGGCTGCACTCGAGTGGGTGGCTTCTCACCCTAAGCAAAGTGGTGGCAACGAGGCATGGCTTGACGACTACGTGGACTTTGGGAGAGTGTTTTTTGCAGGGGACAGTTGTGGTGCTAATATGGCACATCACTTCGCGTTACGACTCCAGGACTCAAAAGTTAGTCAACAGGTTAAGATTCAAGGTATTGCTATGATCCATCCCTACTTCTGGGGAAAAGACGCCATAGGAGTTGAGGTAAGTGATCATTTCAGGAAAACCATGGTGGACGGTTGGTGGAAGTTTGTCTGTTCATCTGATCAAGGGTGCGATGACCCGCTTATTAACCCGTTTACTGATGGATCCCCGAGTCTCGAAGGTCTAGCCTGTGACAGACTAATAGTTATTGTTGCAGAGAGAGACATCTTGAGAGATAGAGGCAAGCTGTATCATGAGAAGTTGGTGAAGAGTAAGTGGCAAGGGACTGCGGAGCTTGTGGAGATAAAAGGAGAAGATCACGTCTTCCACATAATGGATCCTAACTGCGAGAATGCCAAGTTCATGTTCAAGCGTCTGGCTTCTTTTTTCAATCGAGTCTAGGGTAGGGATTGAGTTATTTGACGGTATGTAACAGTACCAAGCCAAGCATAGGTTTTGGGATGTTTTACAATAAGAGAAGGCTGGATGATATAGCTTTACTATTCCTGGCTTGCCTGTATTTTTTAAGCAACTTTACCAAGTCCTTCATAATAATTATGTCTACCAGCAGAAGAAATCCATAATTGCCTTAGAAGATTGGGTGCGAAAAGAACCAGAAAGTAAAGACACCGCATAAGGGAAGAATTCTTCCACCATTGCCATGAGCAGCAACATCGGAGATTGAGAAGTCAACATTTGCTTTTGCCTTCAACGATTCACTCGATAGCGACAGCATAAATCGTAAAAACGTGATCAATTAAGACTTTTGTGGAGGCCAGCCAATTTCACCAAGAGAACACAATGCATGTCATCAATAAGATAGGAAAGTCACACAAAACCAACCTCGTCTTTTTGAAATAAAATTTGAGACAAAGTTTAAAATGTTTTATTTTATAACTGATTTTTATATATGATATTCGATTTTTTAGAATAATTTTCACTAAATTTAATAAATTTCCAATTTTTTTAAAGAAGACGGAATGTGGCAGCCTCTAGTTGGCTATCTTGGAACTCCAAGCATTTTACTTTCACATGGAAAGAAAATAGGAGACAGAGTCCTCTAAATCTAATCCTTCATAAGATAGAAATATATATAAATTATTCGCAGCGTTTACATGATTTCTAGCAACAAAAGAGCCAGAGCGAGAGCAATAAAACGACACAGTCCAGTAAATGAATCGCATCAAAACGCACAAGTTGGAGAAAAAGGGACACACTGCAATTAACTGCAGTTTAATCTACAAACTGATAGAGCAGATAGGAACTAACTCAGAACACGACTGTGTCAAGCATTGTACCTAGAGTTTGAACTATGTTGGATGACATCAAGTCGGAGACATGCTCCTCAAGATGCTTCTTGGCATCTTGCCTTCCAACATTCGCAATTGCCAATTTCTCAGGTGGCAGTTCGTCCTCCTCCTGCACTGCCTTGTTGTACTTAACAGCTAAGTTCAGCATCTCCTGCAGATTTCAGGAAGAACAATATTAACTAACTTGGCCACTAAGAAAAAAAACAAAAAAAATCATTATAAGCCAGACATGGTAAATCTTATAGTGAAAAGAACGCACAAAAGCATGCAGTATATTTATTCTAGAGTTGAAAAATTCTCTCACCTGAACAGTTTGCTCATTAGTCTTGGAATGGGTATCAAACCGCCTTAGCGTCAATCCATCTGTCCACTTCTTTTTGTGTAGGTTAAGAAGCATCTTTTCTTCAAGTTCGTTCTTCCTGTAGTTAATGGCTATTGAGTAATAATGTCGGTTCAATCCATGTATAAGTGCCTGAAAATTTTCAAACAAGCCAAATGAGGTAACTCATAAGGTAAAAGGAGAAAAAAACCAGAGTAAATACATGAAGCATTTACAGTAAACCCACTTGAATGGATGGTTTATTCAGATGTCCAAGGTTTGAAGTTGTTTGTCGCGGTTCCTGTCCAAGCATCATCGTTTGTGGGTTAATCAAACGAAAGGCATCAATCACCACCTTCCCTTTAACACTCTGAATAGGATCCACCACCACTGCCACAGCTCGTTGATTCAAGGCTTCAAAACTCTGCAAATGACATAGAAAACCATACCTCGGCCAGTTGAGTTGAAAGCAATAACAAGCTAACGATGTAGCATTTCACAACAAATTAATACAGCATATACTTAGTATTGAGCTTTCCTTAAGACCACACATCAGCCAGTTGAGTTAATAGCAACAGAGCGCTAAAAATCTTGCAATCTAGCAACGAATTAATACAGGACACATAGTTTTTATTCATTTTTAACTACGTACAAACAACAAGCATTTGCAAAAATGTAAAACCACTCCATTTCCAACCAACTTAAAGCTTTTAATGAAACTTATATTAACAACATTGAGTTTTTCAAGCACTAATTACATCAGATTCATAATGACTTACATGAATAAAAAAGCATTCCTATGTCTCTCATTCTTTCCACTAAAACACATAGACAAAAATTAAATCCCATAAAAATGCCAATTTTAAGTGCAAGTGGCACAGAATCAAACATATGAAACCACGAAAATTTACAGCTAGTTTGTAATTCAAGAACAAAAGTAAAAGATGAAGCATAAGCTGTGATGTGAATAGTATCAGTACTAAGAAAAGCACCAAAAAATACCTGTTGCGTATTTATATCAACACCAGATAGCCAACACCCAAATCCAGGATGCGAATGGTACCACCCAACAACCATCTCTGGTCTGCAACAACAGCAACAGCAAACAAATGCCATTAGTGAACAACACTTTCTTAATTGATACAAAAGCGGAACAGTACCTGGATCAGTGATTAACATTACTTAGACTAGATTCCCTAAATGCTTCCAACACATCAGGTTGCATATCAAGATTATTAAGTGCATACAATAACAACAACGTAGTCATGGAGAATACCGTCCAGTCTGTTTGAGCATATCAAGCATGTTGGTCTGGAAGACATGATCAACAGCTTCAACACTAACTCCTGTACCACTCTGTGGCATGGCAAACACATCAACTACACGAACAGTGTATTCATCCACAAACTCTCCAAGCATCAAGCCCATAACTTCCATGGGCACTCCAGCTCTTCCTATCATCATTGCCCACATCAGAGAAGCAAAAGATGCACACTATGATGAAAATTTTGCTCTTTTACGAAAAGATTCCATTCAGTTGCATCAAATCTTAATACAAATAGTGGAGCAGTATCAGGAATCACAATCACAAAATTGCTCCAAATTTACTTTAAATCAAACCAAAATCTTCGCACTTGGAAATCCAAACCCTAACATCTTTACAAAGCCAAGAAACGGTAAGATGACAAGGAAGTCTATAAAATTCTCACATCCCAATTGATTCAGTGAAACTATTAGCGGTTTGTTATTGTATTAGCGGTTCCGATTTCCCAAAATTCCAACAACTTTAAAACGAAAAGCAGAGAAACTAGCAAAACACAGATAGTTAAGAACGGTACCGTGCTTGAGCATCTTGAGGAGGGCAAGAGAAGAGATGTAGACCTGCTCGGAGGAATCAAGAGTTGGGGAATCCGGCGGTGGGTGGCCCAACGCCCCTCCGGCACTGGCAAACATCCTCTGAAGTCTCTCCATACCGGACAAACCCTTTCTTTCTCTTTCAGCCAAACACAAGATCTCAACTTTTCTTTCGCAGCAAGACAAACCCCCAAGACTAACAATAGAGTTAAAAGTGAGCTGCCGACCTCTTGATATCTGTAATTCATCTTCTACATATTTTAACCCAACGCGACCCAACCCAACCCAAATTCTTAGAAAACGGCCCATTTCCTACCTGGCCCATTTCCCACCCAAAACCGTATAAAAGAAGATGCGCATATCCTCCGTAGAAAATTCCCAATCCGAACTATATAAACTACTTACGCGATTAAGTGTTAACAGTGTTTCTAATTCTAATTACAATTAGTATTCGCTAATCTCATTTTTATTTGATTACGTTACAAATTATTGTTTCTTCTTCCTCTTCTCCGTAGTAATCGCAAGACTCAAGAGTTACGCGCCACCGCCATTCTCTGAAACAAGAAAGAGAGGACTATCCTTAGACTAAGGCGAAAGAACATCTTTCCTTTGTCTCAGCACTTTTGTTATAATTCCCACATATTTTTATATTTTTTAAATAATATTTTAAGAAACAATTAGTTATGCTCCGACTTTGTCTTCGTCCCCGACGCTTCTACCGCCTTCCGCTTCCTCGCTCCTTTTCCTCCTCTTCTTCTTCTTCCAAAAGTCCAATTGAGCCCCCGAACAATGTTGCAAATTCCCGTAATGCCCCTCCTCAACCACCCGTCCTTCACCACAGCCCCCTCGTAGCCACCGCTGTTCCGTCCACGAGCCATATGCCCCGTACGCCTCTTCTCGTTCTGTCCGCTGCACTCGCCTCTGCTGTCGTCGCCTCATACGCCGTCGTGTCTATCGACCGCGACTCCGACCACCATTGCAGTCCTCTCCGCGACGCGATTGATCGGACGGTTTCCAAATCAAACGAATCTGCGAAGAGGATCTTCCACCACTTCAAGCAAACCGGCGTCGCCGCGTCTGTTCTGTGGCAGTCGTTGAGCTCGGTGCTGTCGTCGGCGAATCACGAGGTCAGGGTGGGATTTGAGCTAAAAGTCGCCGCGTTGCTGGCGGATATTGCGGCGGCGAATGCTTCCCGTAGAGTCGCCCTCGTCGGGGCGGGGGGAGGGAAGGTGGTGGATTGGCTGCTGGAGACGGTGGCTGGGGGCGACGGGAGTGGGACCCAGGCCGAGGCCGCGAGAGCGCTGTCTTACTTGATTACGGATCCTAATGTGTCCGCAGACGTTCTCGGGAGGCCCCATGCGGTGCCGTTTCTCTTGCGTTTTATTTTTTCTTGTCAACCTAAGAATAAGGTGATTCTTGTGTAAAATGACTCCTTCCTTTTTGTTGTGATTAATAGGAATACTGTATGCTGCATCAGTTATCATCGTAGGTTGTGTATTTGTGTGTTTGTGCTTTTTTTTGTCATTAATATATTGAATTTCTGTGGGAGCAGCATTCGAGACGTAGTTCATTCGATATTTCTAATTCTTTGAAAGGTAGGAGCATGCTTGTGGATGCAATCATGGATATTGTTACTTCAAGTTGCAACAATTCAGAAAGGAAATATTTTAAGCAGTTGTTACCCGGAAATGCTGCAATTAGAGACATTGCTGCTGCCATTGAAGTCATTAAGGAAGGTGGGCTGCATTTGGATGAGCCGCCTGAAAATGAAGATGATGACGACGGTGGACAGGGTGTGAAGGGTATTGGGATTAAAATTCTTGAAGGTACAACCGCTGTAGGGCTTTCGAGAACTAGTGCCCTTATGGATTTAGAGCACTCTGGCGCTAAAAGTTCAGTCTTGCTTCATAAGCATGATGGTTCACTAAGACAAGAAAGCTTATCTTCTACTGTGGTGCTTCCTGGACTTTGGGATGATCTTCATTGTCAACATGTTGCTGTGCCTTTTGCAACATGGGCGTTGGCTAATTGGGCAATGACATCTGAAGCCAATAGATGCCACATTCAAGAACTGGATTTTGATGGGCAAGCTGTGATGACTGCTTTGATTGCACCTGAGAGATCTGTGAAATGGCATGGGAGCTTGGTTGCTCAGTTGCTGTTGGAGGATCGTAATCTGTGCTTAAGTGATTCTGTTTCTGATTGGAGTTCCAGTCTTCTTGCAACAATATATCAGGCAAGTAAAAATGAAGATATTCCTTTGGCTCAGGTGGCCTTGTCTCCCTTTTTGCTATCAATTGAGAGAAGTTCCAAATCGCGGGAGGTGGTGATGGAGAAGGGTCTTCAGCTGATGAGAGAAACGGCTAAGCTGACAACAAAATACAAGCAGGTGCATGAAGCATTGGCGAGGGCCTTAGAGTTACTTTTGGATGGGGGCATGCATATATCTCTTGAAGAAAGTCAAAGGTGGTCTGGCATTCTACTTCCATGGGTTTGTGGTAAAGTTTCCTCTGACACCATTCAGTTGTCAGCTGCTAAAATCCTTTCTTGCATTCTCAAGGACCATGGCCCAACTTCAGTGCCTATTTCTCAAGGATGGTTAGCTATGCTGCTTAATGAAGTTTTAAGTCCCAGCAAGGTTTCATCTGTTAAAGCAGGCAGTCAGCCTAGTAGCGACAAAGTGAAGGTTGTAATGTTTGTCCTCATATTTTATTTAACATGTACTAGCACTGATTTTATGTTCATAACCTGGTTAACTTGGTCATATTTCTTGTCTTTGAGACTCTGTGATCGTAATAATGGTTGTGTCAACTACATTTTTCTGCATCTGTGCTTAGCACTTTGTCATCAACCATGTTTTTTCTTGTGCTTATGGTGTAGCAAACTTTTGCAGACTCAAATTGATCAGTCCAAGATCGTTTCTGCTACACAAGCAGCTAATCAGCTGGCAAGTGCAGTAGTGAATCTAGCTGGGAAACAACTGGCGGCAACCTCTGATTCTGTTGATACATTTGCACTGGCAGATTTTCTTTCTTTGGAGCCTTTTGCTGGAACATCTAAAAACTTGAAGAAAGATACTATGCCTAAATCTAATGCAGCAGATTCTGCTCTAGCAACCCTTAAGGCATTAAAAAGTCTCACTGAACTTTGTGTGGAGGACTCCTCATGTCAAGGAAAAGTAACTGAATTTGGAGTTTTGTGTTTGCTTAGGCGCTTTCTCTTATGCGATGACTATGAGAAACTGGCTGCAATTGAAGCTTACGATGCATCTATAGCCCTTGAGGCACCAGATCGGGTTTCCAATGCTCCTGCTGAATCTTTTCATAACAGCAGTAGTGAACCATCAAGTCTTCATGTTCCAAACACAGCTCACTTACGAAGGCATGCTGCTAGACTGTTGACTATTCTCTCAATCCTTCCCGAAGTTCAGAATGTTATTCGAGCAGACAAAATTTGGTGTAAATGGCTAGATGATTGTGCTAGTGGGAGGATCCCAGGTTGCACTGACCATAAACTACAAAGTTATGCTAGAGCAGTGTTCCTAAATGTTCTCTGCAGTCCACAATCAGGGAAAGACTCTTTAAATAGAAATACTATTGATGTACGTATGAACAAGAATAGCTCTTGTCCTCGATATAGTGACATGATATTTTTGATCAATCCTGGGCTACTGCACTGGAAGCATTGTGAGACAATAGACAGTGAAAGGGGTCAAAAGGATAATCTTTTATCTGGGGTTGATTCTGTTGATATTGAGGGTCTAAACACAACTTCAAATGTTGGCAATGCTTGTACTTCTGCCAGGGAATCCCAATTTGATTCTGAATCATGTGTTCCACAACTAGATATTGTCTTTATCCATGGTTTGCGTGGTGGGCCTTACAAGACTTGGCGATTAGCTGATGACAAAACTTCAACTAAGTCTGGCTTGGTGGAGAAAATAGATGAGGAAGCTGGGAAGCAAGGAACTTTTTGGCCTGCTGAATGGCTTTCAACTGATTTCCCTGAAGCTCGTTTGTTCACCATCAAGTACAAGGTTTGTTTTGTTGTAGTTTGTTCTTTGTGCAGATCTTAACTGCTTGTTTTAATTAACTGCCTTGAAAATAGAATTGTTTCTTGTTTGCTATGGGCTTTAATGATTTGAGATGATCTTTTCTTATTTGTTATTTGATAATCTTCTCAAGTCCTGAATGAATTTCTGATGCAGTCGAATCTTACACAATGGTCTGGAGCTAGCCTTCCACTTCAGGTTGGCTCTTTCTCTTTGACACCTTACAAGCAAGTAGAAGTCTGGTCTTTTTAACTGTACAATTTCTGAGTGTCCCAAGTTTGTTAAGTAATACCCAACAGCAAATGGCATCATAGAACATCTTTCTAGGAATTTTGTCTTTGCTTCTATAAGCTAGTGCTTATCTAATTGATGTTTCTTAATTGCTTTCAATACTTCTTATTGTGATGTTTTTTTCCTGAATGCTTGACCATTTCAAATACTAAACATATATGTTCTCATTGTGCAGGAAGTAAGCGCAAAGATATTGGATAAACTTGTTGCTGCTGGTGTTGGGAATCGACCTGTTGTGTTTGTAACTCACAGGTAACTTTTGTCATGATATGGTGCTATGGCCTGTTATTCATGTACCTTACATCAAATTATATATGAGCCTCTGTAGCTTTACGCTTTGTTCATTTACATCATGGTGTCTAGCAACTGGGATGTTGAGATTGATGATTGGAAAATATTATGCAGAAATGAGGTTGTTAGTAAATGTGCACAAGTTTGGTTGAGAAGATTGTCAGGTTTAAGTAGTTCTTAAGAGGCATTTTTATAAGGCGATGTCAAAGTACCACCTTTGATGCATTGACTGCTGCAGGCCTTAAAATTTTTCAGAGCTATTGCCTAGTTAATAGTTGTTTGATAGGTATTCATTGGTACTGGAAACTTGATTTTCAACTTTGACTCTCTTCCTTTCTTAGCTAGGCTGGTCTTTATACATTTGGATTGAAAAGGGACCCCTTTGAAGTAATATTTGTCTATATCTGCAGCATGGGAGGTCTGGTTGTGAAGCAAATGCTGTACAGAGCGAAGGCGGAGAATATTGATAATCTTGTGAAAAACACAGTTGGAGTTGTAAGCTCATTTTGCAATGCGAAGCATATATATGAACTTTATCATTGACATTGCAAGTTTTGATTTCTTTGTTGGTTGATGACATTTTGTACTGCCCCCTGATTTTAGGTGTTTTATAGTTGTCCACACTTTGGCAGCAAACTAGCAGATATGCCTTGGCGGATGGGCCTTGTTTTGCGCCCTGCTCCATCAGTTAGTATACAATTTACACTAATTTGTCCGT
This sequence comes from Erythroxylum urbanii, assembly GCA_027568935.1. NCBI lineage: Eukaryota > Viridiplantae > Streptophyta > Magnoliopsida > Malpighiales > Erythroxylaceae > Erythroxylum > Erythroxylum urbanii. Next base: position 3,068,426 of record JAOQML010000006.1, on the reverse strand, counting down.
TTTGAATTCATGATATTAGTTGATCCTGTGGATCGTGCATTATTACTGTTGATAATGTTTTGAATTCACTTTATTAGATCGGGGAGCTGAGAAGTGGTTCTCCAAGGCTTGTGGAGCTGAATGACTTTATTCGCAACCTTCATAGGAAAAGGCTGCTTGAAGTTCTAAGTTTCTGTGAGGTAATATATGTGTTTCCAACTAAACCAAATATTTGCAAATAAGTTCCATTCTTATATCACACCAAAAAAGAATTCCAGCTCCTATACTCCTCACTCTCTCGCGGACTCTCTGTGTTTGCTTTATATGAGCCTAATTGGTTGCCTGTTGTTGCATCTTAGACCAAGGTCACTCCACTTGTTGAGGGCTATGGAGGATGGGCCTTCAGGATGGAAATTGTACCCATTGAATCTGCATATCCTGGATATGGTGAACTTGTGGTAAGTATAATTACTGCAGGGCTTTCTCCATCAAACTCGGATGTACATAGAGATTTGGTGCATGAGTTTAAATACTTACTTGATGGCTTGCAGATCCATCTAATCAAATTAATGTTGTGGGATGAGTGTTCTATTCATTTATTATTGGTGCACTGTTATCCTTTTTCACATGTATCTTCATTATTTTGTTGTTAAAATTTTATTACAGGTATTAGAGTCAACTGACCATGTAAATTCATGCAAGCCAGTTAGTCGCTCGGATCCATCCTATACGAAGACATTGGAGTTCCTGCAAATGCTGAAGGCCCGTTATTCATGAAAAGATGTTCCATTTTAAATGCTACAATATCACCAAAAAAAAAGGGAGAAAAAGAAAATTCTAAGATGAAAAGTAGAGTTAGCTTGGATTTGATGGCCAGGTCCGCATGTATAAATACATTCTGCAGGACAGCTGGCTGTTAGATCTGCTTGTGTTAGACGTCGACAGCAAATAAAATCACCATACACTTCCAGAAGACGGATTAGATTCGCTGACCAGACTACGTCAGCTACAAGACTCTGTTCATTGACCATCTTCATTTTACCCATTAACCAGAGGAATTTGTTGTACAGTACTTACTAATTTAGCTTCATTGGGAGCTGTACATAAAAACCCTGTAATATCATTGTCACATTCTCCTTGTCAACTTGTAAATGACCTTTCTTTATGTTAGGTTTACACGTTGTACAGATTGAAAGAAAAATTATTTGAAATTCCTGAAGCAATTGAAAAGCAATCCCTTTGACATGAAAATATCTGATACCTTTTCTCTATTTTCATCATATTTGCAATTGTTCAGAGGCTACAATATTGGACCCAACTGAAATAGGAAATTCAGTTTTTGGGCTCTAAATTTGGGTTAGGAGAGTGTACTTTTCGGCCGAGAGATAGAAGATCCTCATCAGCCGTCATCTCTTCTAAATATCTCGAGAGCTGGAGTGGTTCGAGTGGTTTAGGACTTGGAAGTTGTTATTACTGTTGGCTATGAAGCTTTTCCTCTTGACGTCATCCAAACCGCCGTATGCGGCGGTGGCACCACCATTGGAATCTTTTGCACAGTTTTCCCTGTTTCCATCACAATGTCTGAAGCTCGAGAGGAGCCTGACTCTGAACGGAAACGTCGCAAGAACAAGATATGCTCCGGGGCCGCGTATAACATGTTGCATTAATCCCGAAACAACAACGACGAATTCGACGACGACAATAGCAACAACTAGTGTGGGACCTCCAGTTGTTAAGAAGAGAAGAAGGTATAGGAAAGCTTATCCAGGAGAGAGCAAGGGCATCACTGAAGAGATGAGATTTGTGGCCATGAGGCTTCGTAACATTAATGGCAAGTATACTTACAGTAAGACCACTGTTAATTCTGAAGATGGTTCCCTTGATTCTGAAGACGAGAGCGTGAAACACGAACAAGAAGATGTTGTCGAAGAAGAACGAGTCGAAGACAGAAATAGTGACAAGGCGAGTTGGTTGCCCAGTATGGAAGGCTTCGTCAAGTATATGGTTGACAGCAAACTGGTCTTTGACACTGTCGAACGTATTATTGATAAGTCCGATGATGTTTCTTGTGAGTATTTAATATGCTCTCTACTTTTCCCAAGTGTTCCTTTTCTTTCTCGTTTATCTTCACTGACTTGGTCAATCCTGTTAAACTTGTAAGTGCTTGTGTTTTTGGGTTAGATTGTTTCTAGTCTTCTTCCATCTTTGAGCTTTCTTCATGAAGAATAATCTTACTTGGGTATTTTCTTTTCCTCTAATCAGGCTTTGAATCACTCTTTGATTTTTATGAGCTAATGGGAAATTTCGCTTGTGTAGTGAATGTTCCTTGGCTTGAAGTGATTTCGTGGTGATGCAATGTTTGCTTGTGTCCAATGTGCAGATGCATATTTTAGAAATAATGGCTTGGAAAGATCAAAGAGTCTTGCAAAAGATTTAGACTGGTTTAGCCAAAAGGATGTTGCAATACCTCAACCCAGTGCTCCGGGAATTTCCTATGCCGAGTATTTGGAGGAGCTTGCAGAGAAGAGTGCCCCGTTGTTTCTCTGTCATTTCTACAACATATACTTCTCGCATGTAGCTGGTGGTCAAGTTATAACAAGACAAGTATGCTCTGTGCTCACCGAGGCTGCTGAGCATCCTTTTGACTCACAGACTTGATTGAATATAGTTGTGCAATTGTATTTTGACTTGCTGCCAAAATCAGGCCTTTAATATGATCAACAACATTCTATTTGCCTATATATTTTATGAATGTTTCCGTAATTCGATGTCCTATTTTTGCTGTTGCCATCACCTAATGTTTGGTTGAAACATGATATTGTTTTTCCTTTCCAAAACACTTGGTATGTAAAATTGTTAACTTCGGAATTAGATCGACCAAATGACCTCTTAGTTTATTGTTTACAGGTTTCTGACAAGCTTTTTGAAGGCAGAGATCTGGAGTTCCATAGATGGGATGGTGATGCCCAGGAAATGTTGAAGAGTGTGCGTGAGACGCTCAACATGCTTGGCGAGGTTAGTTACCTGAAATTTCTGTTTATATGTGAATTGATAGTATCAATTTGGTGGTTATGACACCAAATTTTGCAGCACTGGTCTAGAGATGTGAAAAACAGATGCTTAAAGGAAGCAACAAAGTCATTTAGGTACTTGGGGCAGATTGTCAGGTTGATCATCTTGTGAAGCCTATTTCTTTCATGACCTATGAGAGCTTGGACCTGGTAATGCTTCAATATCTTTCATCTTTTATTTACCCTTATGCTTTATGATGAAGTGTTGATTCTCCTAATGTTCTGATACTATAGCTACCCACAAAAATCGTTTACAAAGAGAGATTTATGTCCACTCCAAGTCTGCTATAAGTTTTAAGATAAGCAGTAAGCTCACGCAGTGTGGTTTGTAGAACCTTGTTGGATGTGCAATGTGCTAAGGGTGAAATCTAGGATTTGAAGGCTTTGTTTCTCTTTGATTTACTGCAGGTAATGTCAATGGCTGCTCTCCTTATCTCTGTCCAAACTCAACATATTTCTAATGCATTGAAATCGGAAACATACTGATCATTGAGTTAAACGAGATCCTCTTCTCTGGGCATAAATTCAAGTACTCGGTTGTTCGACATTGCAAGTTTCGATCTAAAACCTGTTTTAAGTTTCGTGCAGAAGCTCTTGTTTCAGATTCACAGAATAGCAGTCCCACCTAAGCTTCCTGTCTTTCAATCCGATCCAAGGCTTTTTCTTTCAGACCTTGGTCTACTTTCTATCTTAACTCTCAAGATGGTACAGATCGCCAATTCACCTATGATGCTGCATGTGGATTGATAACGTTAATTTCATGCAAGAGACCTCCAAAAGTTGTGGAGGGTTAGCTTTGATAAGAACTTAATCTTCATGAAGTGTCAATGGTGTTCTTTTCTTTCTCTTGTATATATTGCATGTCACAAGTTGATCAATTCCTCGGCAGGGCCAACCTCAAGTATAGCTTCAAGTAAATCAGATTGACAATAACAAATTTATATATTAAATTATTCAAATATCATATTAGCCATGTTATTTTTCGTCCAACATTATTCATGTTCCTAAACTTAGTTGAAGGCATTCGAGTTATTATAAATCAACACTTCACTTCTCTGAAACTCCACACAAGTTGATGTACATCAACTCTTATCTTTTTGAGGTGAAAATCCATATGATTTATATTCCTTTAACAAATAAGATTCTAACTTGAAACACATTTTTCATTTATATCTCCTTACACTTTATTGAACTTCTTCATATCTTGCATATAAGCGGGACTCTCATTAAGTGATGTTGTATTTTCTTACTCACACTCTATATAATATCTATTTTGAATTTTTATATGAATGAACTTATTCAATAGTTCCGAATCTAGCATTAAATGGCTTTTGAACTTTTTGATAACTTCTCGTATAGTTTCCCATATGTATAGGGTTAATATTCTTGAGTTGAATAGGCTTTTGCTCTTAAGAACTCAGTCTCATTTAGTCCTAAATTTTTTTTATTCAGTAACTAAATAATGTTAATTCAATTTGAACAAAACACCATCGTTTTAAACATTAATTGTCAACTAAACTCATTCTTAATTATTGCACAATATATATATATATATATATTAGAATGTAGATTCTTACCTAAGCATTAGAGTACCCTGGAAGCAGAAGAAGGTCCCCTTTAATTAACACAAACCTTTTATTCAGCATGGCAGTTCCAGAAATGCAAATTCTGAAACTCTTTCTTCCTTAACAAGAATTTTCATTTTGTTTTCCAATTATAGATTCATGATTATGTCCAACATCGGGATTAACTTTCAAATTCCAGGATTCCTAGAAGGCTCCTAAGAAATATTATCTATATGATCTGTGAAGTTTATATTTGTTCCATATGTATAAAGGAAATAAGCATTTAAGGAACTGCCAAATTTCTGAAGATCAGAATATCGGAACAATCAAGTAATACTTCAGGGTATTGAACAATAGGAACTTCCCTACTTCCTTTACCCGAAAGCCTGAAACATTTGACAGGTACCTGATAAGAATTAAAAATCATAGCTATCTTGGTTTCATCTCATGTTATTTGATTATGAATACATTTTCAGGGAAGAATGTGCCTGCATCCCAGTTTGATACTCGCAAAGATCAGGAATGGTGAAATTTTTGGATCCAAAGAAAGAATGGTCAATGTTTCTGCAATTGTGAAAGTATTGCAAAAAGTATACAATCTTGACTGGTTCAGTAATGCTTCCAAGAATGAGCTCTGCTGGAATCAATGATGTTCCATTCAAATATATTGATTTTCTCCTTCATTAGCTCCTCAAACATTAACAATGCCTTCATCAGAACAATGTAAACTTCTGATCCAATTAGGTTGTAACAGAATCCAAAGGCAGCTTGTTCATTTACCACAAATTTCTTGTATGTGATGAGTATCTATAACCAATAATTGTAGGGATTGTTGCTGCATCACAAGGGCCTGTTGTTCATTATAGGTGTCGATCTTACGGTTCAAATCTTGTGGCGCTTCAGAAACTAAAAGAAGTGCTGGACTTCAAAGAGCTAACTAGCCGCCAAGTTAAGAGTCACAGATCGCCTTTGCTTTGCATATTCAAAACCTCATATGAAAGCTTTCGAATCAGTTACTTATTCCCATAACAAGTCTTTAAAGAGCTTTGATTAACTTCATTGTTCATGTGGATGCTCACTTTTCATAGCTACAGGAACAGAGATTCAGAGCAAATGATCTGTCTTGTTCTTCATATTTTAGGACGTCACATAACTGAATACTTAAATCTTGAATTTCCTTGACACCGAACTACAAACTACTGACTCCAAGTAGTTGCATTTACCTCTCGCTTGTCACCGGCAATCTGCTCAGAGTTGCAAATTGCATTAACAGGAATGAACTCCGACGAATCCAACCAAGCCGGCAAGAGATATAAAATGATCCATCTCAGAAGTGATCCTCAGTATTATTTTCTCATTTTCCTTTCCTTTTTGAATACGAAAAATCTACCAATTTTCTTAAGGTATTTCTTAGAATAAATTGCTACACACACAAAAAAGAAAAAGGGTTACTAAGATCATCTGTTTTCTCATTTTACTGTATTCCACAATCTGGCAACAGACCAGTGAATTGACTAGATTCCGTACAATGTATACAGATTGGATCATTTATCAAGACGGAAGTCCTTTTTCCTTCTACATTTTCCTTTGACTATACACAAAAATGGAATAGAACGCCGCCAGGAAACCGATATGAAAAATGACAATCATCTCCTCAACAACTTTTCTTCCATTTTTGATTGGCCCTTTTATCTCCCTGTTCTTCCTACGTCACATTACAAACCTAAGACAAATTCCAATAGCAATATCAGTGTATGACTGAGCCGTTGCTTGCTACAAAGTCCGATTCTTCTGTTTGTCTAATAACAAATTGGTCAACTATTTTAACGGTATTCAACGGGTCCTGCTGAGGAGACGATGCACTCCATTTGCTAGGAAATCTTCGACAGTGGCTCAACTGCTGTGGTAGTTTTTGCTCCGCATCCCAAAGTGAATCCAGTTTCCATTCTTTTGGAACCTGTTTGTCATATCAAATTAGCAACATGTAGACAGAAGTTACAGGCAGCAACATGTATATTAGCTACCATTAATGACTGATTTCTGATAAAAGGACATATGGGGGAGATTTTAGTAAAACAATCTACCATATAAGGCGAGAAGTTCATTAACACATAAGCAGCTCCAGCGTGGAAACTTTTTCAAACTTTTATGAAGCATATAGATCAAGGGTAGGTTGTCAGATATTAACATATTCCTGCTTGTGGACATGCCATGCATTTTTAACACAAAATATACCATTAAAATAGAAAGAAGCAATAATTATAAGATCCTTGTGCACTAAAAGAGACAAGAAAATTGGGCATCATTACGTTAATTCCAGTTGAGGCATAATACAGCATGAAAACTGCGGCTATTAACACCAAGTTATAAATATTTTTAAGTAGAGAACAGTATTGCAACATCACTAAACCATCACCAACATATTGCACTTCATAATACTGGCCTCATTAAATATATAAATCAATTTAGATAGCCTACAATAAGTACTTGCTTTTGAATTAATAACATGATAATATTTCTGCTTATTTTTTTGGAAAAATTGATATTTCTGCTTCTTGGATCAACTAAAACAGGGAATAAAAGATGAGATGGAAACGTAGAGTGTGGCTTCTTACCTTATCAACTGCAAGCGTGAAAACTTCAAGATCCCCATCCTTAGTGATGTGAAATCGCGTAAACGCTTTATAATTAGCAATTCGGAGGGAGGAGAAGGCCTCGTCAAAGTGTAAATGAAGCCAATTAATGCAGATGTAGAGGTAACTTCCAAAAATGAGAGAAACAACAGGAGTTGAGAAAACCCAGAAGTAGAGGAACACGGAAGCGTAATAAATTATAGCACCCCCTCGTGATATGGACTTCAATCCATTCTTGCAAATATTGCTCCGTGTGACAGCCATGACCTGACAATCTCTGGTGAGTATATAACATTATCCAAGTGGTAACACTACAAATCTACAACATAGACGAGTGTCCTACCTCCGGAACATCGAATGCAGACATAAGATACTTGATGCATGCTGGATAAAGGCCAAATGTCCACTTCTCTATACGAGCTCGAAGGCCAGTGGGATCTGGAAAATGCTTACTTTCCACAGTTCGGTACCACTGGTATAATGTGTGATAACCTGGAAGAAGTCATCAACAAACATCACATAATCAATAACCACAACTAAATTTTGGACCACTATAGAATCTTCACTCTTGAAGTAGAAACTATACAAGGGTAGATATGGTCTTCTAAATTGAGGGATAAGATGACAAATACACCACATAACTCATTAAGTACTCAAATAACAATCTCTTTCATCACATTCATGACCATTTTAGACACAAGCAACTGAAATTAAATGTCAATGAATAGAAAGGTCCATAAATACAAAAAGAAAAAGGGAGAATCTTGCCTGAAGTTGCAAGTAGCTTATGCCTGATACATGTTTCAACACCCACTTCTAAGAGCAGCATAAGAATCAAAGCTGCTGCCAGATGTGATAACACATGAAGAATTCCAATAATGGCTCGTTTCCTCCGAGATGTTTTGGAAGGGACAAAAGCAATTGCCGCTGCTAGCAATACTAGAGCACCTGCTAAAGAGACATAAGACTCCCCCAGAACATGCAAAAAAGAATTCCAGACTGTGACAAAGAAACTTGTCAAGTGACTGGAAAATGTATCAGCTTGCAAGATGTGGTCGAGCTTGCACTGGAAATTAAAAGGGAAAATAAGTCAATTCTTATATACTTTCTGACAGAAGTATATGCTACAAACCTTGCAGAGTATGGCTGAAAAGCAACAAACAGCATCATATCTAAAGTTTTAGGAAGTGCAAGCAAGTTCACGAAAAAAAGTTAACAAATAGGAAAGACTCATTTTCTCACTACTGACCCATATAGTCAAGTTTGTGGTATTAAAGAATCACTGAAGAGACTCACCTGTGGGAACATTGAGAAGCTTAACACAAAGTAAATAATGCCTCCAATGATATCAAATTGCCAGTTCTTCTTTCGAAACTTTAAAATGTTTCCTAGTGCAATCTGCATCAAATTACTACGAAGCTAAGAAAAAGAAGGAATACACCATAAAGAATCAAAAACCCTAAATCATCATAAGAGAATCACCCTGGTTGAATCTTCTATAGAAGGATAAGCAGCCTTGGTCTCATAGGTGGTACCATGGTATTTCTTGAAATTACTGAAGACATGGGTGGGATGTAAAAATGCACCACCGCAGCCATTGACAAGTAGATGTTGCACATAAACTGGTCCATTAGATGGAACATATGAATGGCGCATGTAATGATGCAAGTCTCCAGCCACCCGAAGCTTACACCTTCCTTTCAAATAGTCACATATAAGGTGAGAGACATTCTTTCCAGAAACATCATTCCAGTACCAATCAAGAAGCCAATTAGGTTCATGCGTAATGATGATGACAGAATCATTCTTCCCAACCTGAATCAACAATGGTGAAATGAGGATCTTCTTATTCATTACTAGCATATGTAAAGACACGATAACATGCCACAGAAGTTAGCCTAACCTAGAAGTGGCCAATAACCAACGTATCCATAAATCTCAAAGACCAGAAACATATCATAACAGGAATGAAAAACTCGTGTTGCAGAATGAAATAACTCCCTATCAAAGAATTTCAAAATATAAACTCTCTAAAAGTCATTGTAAAAGTCCAATGCATGGAAATATGAAAGGTATCAGAAAGGTGTCGTATCTTCTTCAGTAGATTCAGTCCCAGAATCAATGAAAATAACAAAAAAATTGAAAAAAAATACCTTCTCTTTTATTAATTCTGCAAAAAATTTGAACTGGTACACATCGATGTCATTATGAAGTGCTAAATCAAGACCGAAGACCCACCATCGTTTGGGGAGTTGCAAGGCAAAATAACTCTTCTTCTGAGGCATGAACCAACCGCCCAACCAGCTCTTGTGACAGATATGCCTCATGAAAGTATGAAGCCCATCAAACCAATCTGCAAAACCCAAAACAGAATGACTTGAAATAAACTAGAATGAACGTCATTCCATCATAAGAAACCAGGCCCGGGTAAGGAAACATGTATTAGTGGCTAGCTTAAAGAAACCACGTCAGCAAATATGCACTCAAACAAATATTCTAAGAACTCTTCTTGCCCAGGAAAGATCAAACTTAAAAAACCCAAATGGAAACGAACCGTGATTTCCAGGAATGACAAAACACTGAGGTCCATCATATTGCTTCAGTTCAGACACTTCACGGGGTAGCTCAGGCTTGTGAGCTATATGCTCTGGAATATGCCATGGTGGGGGTTGCAGAGCATATTCAAACGGCCGAAACAGGCGCTTCTCATATGTGAATGCTGATGGATTAGGATATCTACACCAGAAACATGACCATCCATCAGAAAAGGGTTATATTCATGAAGCACGATATTAATAAAAACCTTTAGAAGTATACATGAATGCTCACACAAACATAGACACCAAACTTTTTATATCCATCCATCAGAAAGGGTTTATATTTATGAAGCACGAGATTAATAAAAACCTTTAGAAGTATACATGAATTCTCACGCACACATAGACACCAACTTTTTATAACTATCTTCTGGTGCACATGAATGCCAACAAGCAATTCCTGTACCAATATTAACCTGTTTATTCTTTCAGGAAGAAACCAAGCCATGGTTAAGAAAAAGTAATACCAAATGTGAAGTAAGTTTTCCAAAAAGCATCATTATGTTATAAGATAAAATTACATCTCCATATCCCTTATTTTATGGTCTAAACCAGAGAATTAACAAAACCCTCCAATAGCAAGTGTTGAATAATGGCATTCAAGCACTTTACATGCTGAATCATTTTAGGGCCAAAAACTGTCAGACAAAAATATGAAAAGTTTAACTTGCAAATAAACCAACAAAATCTGCAACAAACAATCATATCATTATATGCAAGAAACACCATAAACTTACGCAAGATCCCCTCCTATGAGAAGAAAGTTTCCGCGTGGCAAAGAAAGCACAGAACCACCACTTGTGAGACAAATGGAAGGCTGTGCAAGTAACCGTGCAACAGTATAAGATGAATTTCCCCCATCACCAGTATCAGCCATGAAGTCAAACCAGATATCTTCCTTTTCACTAAAATGATCATATATTGTATCTCCTTCAGCCCCATCTTGCACGTTGTTCATTGCTGCCTGATGAAACACAAGTGAGGAGATAGATGTCACCAAGTATGATCAATCTTTAACAAAAAATGCAAAAGGAACAATATGACTAGAATCAACCATTAATTTGAGCTTCACCAATCATCTTAGCATAAAGATTATAAAGGATACCAGTTAAAAATGGCATGTAAAATGATAATATTATTTTCTAATGACATTTTCAGAAATTTGAAGAAAAGATATGTTTATTGTCAAGTAACACATTTCACCTCTATTAGTGACAACCAAAACCTTGGCCACTAGTAACACCAAACTTGTAGCTATGACAGACTTTTCCAAGAACATTGCCTTGCCAGGAAATTATGTCATATGGCTGAATTGAATTACTAGCATGAAGGGAAACGGGGCAAAACATATCTGAAGAATTAAAACAGACAAACACAACACATGAACTGATATCGGACAGCAGTATCACTACCTGCATCATGCGCATGTCAAAGCGGCCAACAAATACTGTAACTGATACCAAGAGGTCAAATGCTGTCTTGAACAGATCAGCAGAAGTTCTGCAACATATAGACATTGACAATTCAGAAAAGCTAATAGAAAAGCACCCAAAAATGACATTAGTGACGAAACCAAGGAAAGTAAGGCAACAAGCATATACCCTGAATACCATGGAACCATGTCCAGGAAATCAGGCTTCATCTGCTTCTTCTTCAATTCCTCATACTCTTGAACTGACAAAGGGTGAGTAAGAGCCCACCTATACATTTTCCCAGAACTGAATGAATTGGAAGGGAAGCTAAATACAGTAAGAGTAACAGAAGCAAGAGCAAGCATAACACATAGCCAAATGACACTCTGAAAGTAGGTATAATTCAATCATCACCCATGGAGTGAAATATGCACAATGGACTGCCAGAATCATGTTTTATTTATATCCCTGACAGAATAGTTATCTAATGGTGAATTCAAGAAAAAGTAGAAAAAAACAACCTTCCTCTGTTATCAAGGAAGAAGATTTTTAAAGCAAAACGAAAATACCATCCTTCTCCTAGTACAACATTTTTAGAACTTGTGAGGCTAGAATACCAAAAAGACAAGAAGAAGAACCTTAACCAATCAGTTGTCATTGAGAATCCTTTAGTGAAAAGGGTAATAGAATAATAACACAGAAAATGATATCAATCACCACTTACCCAGTTGACCTTTCCACTACATAGTTGGCAATGTAAAGGCCAATAAATGTTGCCCACAATGAGTATATTGGAGAAATTTCATCAGATGACCCAGCACATTCACTTCCTTTGCAACCTAACTGCAAGTAGTTGAAGAAAACATGAGAGGGATTTGCATTGAACAAAACCTACCACCTCAATATGTTTAGAGCATTGAATAAGATGATAAAAATCCTTGGAACTTATAGCTTTACCTCCCCATAAATAACCCATTTGGACAAAAGCGGATAGTCACTTGCTGACCCAACTGGAGCAAACCAAGATGAGCAGACCTGGTCCTTCAACTCATCCATGCGAAACTTTGGAAACCATGTATTTCCCTCACCATTCTTCCTCAAAGGAAACCAACCAGCGTTGCTTCTTTTGGGCAGCTTATGTCTCGTGATAGCAAGATTACCACAGTGGCTATAGAACACACAGCAGGCTACACTAAGGACCTAATCCAAAGATAATGGATTCAAGTTACGAATAAGAATTTACAGTAGAAGCAAAACCACTTCACGTGGAAGCACCAAATGTGGCTTAGAACACTTACAGCACAATTTTGGAGAATGGTCAAGATCTCTGGCCTTCTTCCAGCAACACGGGAAACAATACCAATGTACCACAGGCCATAAAAAATGACGTGGAAGACAAGAAGAAACAAAATTGATGACACATAAATTGTCAAGAACAGGGACAAATTCATCCTCAAATCTACTCCCATAGACTGAAAACTAGGAAGATGATATAAAGCCGCAACAAATATCCAAACAATATACCTGCACTGACATTGTGGAAGAAATGAATAACTCAAGGTCCAAATAAACACATCAGCCATGTAGTAAAAACCTGATAATTTCACTAAATACAAACTTACCAGCGACTGAAATTTGAGTAGCTGGGTTTTAACTTCTTCCCTAAGAATGGCGAAGAAAAGAAATAAAAGAAACCAAGCAGGCAAGCATACATAGACCACCATTTAACATTCTTGTCCAGTTTGTCTACAAGGGTATGCATATTATCCGAAGAGATAAAGAATAAGCAACCAACAGCCACCGCAATGATGGCATGGCGCGAATGCTCGTGAGGATAAGGACTCGTATATGTCAAGATAGTCCTCACTCTCTCCATTTTGAATGCAGCTAACAAATCAGAGGGCAATGCGCAATTAACACTCTCAATACAAGTAACTCGAGAGTTTCCTCAAATTTTACACAACAAACCACACCACTCCGCAAGCCCCAAACTGCGGCAATGACAAGTTCCAGGATTCTGAACAAGCAACCAAAACAACAATAAAATAAAAATATCAAGCAAAACGAAACGTTAAATAGACATGATTATAATAAAATTCAATGCGCGCACCGAAACTGAACAAACTACCACAAGCTAAAGCAATTCCGATACATACACACATACATATCAGGTGGTTAACCAGTTGAATGTACCAATTTCACCACGTCCAAACAGAGCACTAGGGTTTACACTAGAACAACTCAAGTCTCAAAAGTCAAAACACAACGAACAATAAAACAAAACCAAAACAAAGCACTCACAAATTTCCAACACAATATAAACATATGGGAGAGAGAGAGAGAGAGGGAAAATTACCTGAGAGAAATGAAGGCGGAGGATAGGGAGAGAAGAGAAGAGCATGCGTTGAAGTAAGAAGAAAATAATAATTAATTAAAAAATGTTTTATCATAAACCGATTTGGCGTGTAAGAATGTGATTTCAATTTCAAATTCTGCAAGAACACAATAACGAATAAACCAGTCTGGAGCATATTCTCCTCCATTCTTCTATCCTTAATTTTCCAGTTAACTGTTTTTAATTTTTCTATATATAAATAACTTTATTAATTTGCTGACTTCTATATTTCATTAAACAAATTATGTAAGTATTAAAATAAAAAGAATTATTATTGAACCAATCACAACTTAG
>JAOQML010000006.1:3016646-3027761 GCA_027568935.1 Erythroxylum urbanii | reverse complement strand
TTAAAATAATTTTACATTAATATTTTTTATATTTTAAATATTATAATATTTTCAAGTAAAATTGAATTTAAGACTTAAACCTTAACTTTCATTAAAGAAACCCTCTAGTGAATAAAAAATGTTGGATTTATTTAGGTAAGTTCTTGATTGGTTCTAATAAGATTGATAATCATTAACCAAGCAAAACACCTTCAACTTGTCAAAAAAGAGAGAAGCTTGAATCGATGTTGCGAATAATTGCATTTCCTAACATAATCTACAGCCTCCCCAAAAGAAAGAAAAGTTCCAAAGGATTGCTGAAACCAAGAATTGGGTGAAAACCAAGAAATGATTACTAAAGACCTTGGGGAATAGGTCATATCATTCGTATGCAGTAATGGAGTTTCCAATTTAGATGAAACGTGAGAGCAAATGTCTACCCCATAAAAGGAATGGACCATTATAATTTATACATTCTTTGTTATATTATAATTTTGTGTACTCATAATCCGGTATCCATCTACCTCCTACAGTGTTGAAACATTAGAACTCCCCAAATGCAGTAATGGGTTTTACTAAATTCATTAAAAGAACTCAAGATGTTTTAATGAATTATAGTTAATTTATACATTTTTCTATTATAAGAAATTTTAGATAGAAGGAATTCATTCAAAGTTGACAATTTGAAAGTGACATCAAAGTAGAAAATGATAACAACAACAATAAGATTAAGTAAAAATTCTGTTAATATATAAAAATGAGACAGGTTCAGTAATACACAATCTTACGAAGAGAATATCATATTAGACGAAACTTGGTAAATTTTATCGGGAAACAATTAGTTGGCAAACATGTGATTGGTGCAGCTTTTGGCTCTCAAAACCAGCACTAAGAATTAACAATAACTCTTAACTAGAATGTACCCACAACCCCCACATTGCCTTCATAACCACGAGTCCACATCCAAATCCAGCCAATCTAGTTCTGGTATCAATCCATTGCTCTGTTCATTTTCCAGAGTCAAAGCTCGTTACTAAGAGAGATTTTGGATATTGGAAAGGCAGAGACAGTGATGATCTAGGGGCATTGTGGGAATGACGAGTTAAAAAAGACACAGGGGTCGTGTCCAAACTCGAAGTAAAGTATGTTAAGAAAATGGTGGGCGCACGTTATTTCATGATGACGCAGGAACGCCACCGAGCAGATCAGAGCAGAGCATGAAGTGTAGCATTTAGATACCAAAACCTTACCTTCCCATTTCACCTTTCACTGTCTCCTTACGCAGTTATCCAAATCCAACCATCTCTCTTTTTCTTTGCAAGTTGTGTTCCAGCTTAGCATTATAGGATACGGTAGTAAAATCTGTCTCTCTCTCTCCGTCTCTGTCTCGTCCTGCGTTTATATTCAGATGCAGATATATAAATGATCAGAGGACTGTTTCATTTTTTGGGGTGTTGGTAAATTTGCTTCCCATTAATCGAGGAATTAAAGGGTTAAGTGACTCGTGTGCATTTCCAAAGGAATGAACTCTCTGTAAAGGTATATATTAATCCGCTACTCTGTTTTATAAATGATGATGATGTTCACTATAATTGATGCTTTCAGGCTCTGTTCTTTTTGGTTGTCTCTTTGTCAGTGTTGTTTCTAAAAATCGGGTTCTCCCTATGTTAGATTTGCTGCCTTGGAGAGAGTGGTGATTGTAGAAGATGAATTCCAGTGTGAGGACTAGGCTTCAGCCCATTAGAGCTCCATTGAAGCATGAAAAAGTAAGCAACTTTAATCAATCTCTAGTTCTCTACCAGGGTCGACTGATCACTCAATGCTTGTTTTGGGGAACGGTTTGTTATGTGGGCAGCGTCTCCATACTATAACGTTTATGTTTTCCAGGTTTTGAGTCTGTAGTTTTGTCCAGAAACGGTGACTTCAGTTTCAGTGAACTGGATCCAGAAACTGAAAGTTCCCGGAAAATTCTGCTGAAGTGGATTTTTTTTAATGACAATCGAGAATGGATTTTCTATTAAAATTGAAAGTTGTCGCCTTCCTGCCATATTTCAAGGGAGATTTCTAGTAGAGCCTGTAAATTCTTGCTTT
This sequence comes from Erythroxylum urbanii, assembly GCA_027568935.1. Taxonomy (NCBI): domain Eukaryota; kingdom Viridiplantae; phylum Streptophyta; class Magnoliopsida; order Malpighiales; family Erythroxylaceae; genus Erythroxylum; species Erythroxylum urbanii. The sequence continues at coordinate 3,025,691 of JAOQML010000006.1, read as the reverse complement.
CAGGGAAATATCTCTGAAATCACCACTTTCTTGATCCTTTTCTCTTGTTTAAAATGATAATAAAGGAGCTTTCATGTACCCCAGTCTCTTCTCTGCATGATATTTTTGTTATAATTCGACTCAGAACGTAGATGGTTCTGTTGTTTCAATAAAAATTTCATTGGTCTTTGAAGGAGAAAGTGGAAATGCAGCGGAGCAGATCGAATGAAGCTACGAAATCAGCCAAACATCAACGAACCTCAATCAGACAGAAGAAAATGGCGTTGGAGCAAGATGTATGCAATTGGTACCTTTGTCCACTTCCCCTACCATTTCTTTTACTAATTGTTAGATCTTACATTGTGATGTTTCAGGTTGACAAACTGAAAAGGAAGCTTAGGCATGAAGAGAATGTTCACAGAGCTCTGGAGAGAGCTTTCACGAGACCTTTGGGATCTCTGCCTCGCCTTCCTTCATATCTCCCTTCTGCTGTCAGTAACTAGAAATCCTTATCTACTATAGCGTTTCTTTTTTGTCTTTCTTTTTCTGTCAGTTATTAAGGAAAATGAAGAAATTTAGACGATGATTATGGAACAACATTTCTAGCTGAGAAGATGCGAGGGAAAATAAAGACAATATAATTCCAGATAATATTCTGAGATTGGAACAGGATAATGACTCGTGTTGTAACTTCTACAGACACTGGAGCTTCTAGCAGAAGTGGCTGTTCTGGAAGAAGAAGTTGTCCGACTCGAAGAACAGGTTGTGCATGTCAGGCAGGATCTGTACCAAGAGGCCGTCTACATTTCAAGCTCCAAGAGGAACAATGAGAGTTTCGGAGATTTATATAACTTGCATCCAAACAAACACGCCAAACCAGAAAATAAGTCCTTAACACGAAAATCAGGAGACTCTGCCACACCCACAAGGCATTTGTCATCACCTTCTGGTAAGCTGCATTTTGACACGATCACTGCATTGTACAATCAATCACATTTTCCCTCCTGATCCTTTTGCCGATCTTCATTTTGTTCGTAGATGATGGACAAGGGAAGGAGAACCAATTGTGTAATAATTCTGTGAAGACCAAGAAAGGATCAATAGTCCATAAAGCCCAGGTGATCAGAACGCCACAGAAAAGGCCTTCCCTTGAAAATAGATCATCAGAGAAGCTTTTAGTCCGTCGAAACTTACAGGTTTATAATTCATCAATTACTTATTAAGCTCTATTCAATTAATTTACACCAAATTAATGAGACTTACATACTTGTCCAGCTAGATAAAGAAAATGCAGATGCAAGTAGCATTAGTAAATCAGAAGAAAAGCCGTCAGGATGTGAAAACCCAAATAAGTTATCTGAGGACATTGTAAGATGCTTGTCCAGCATCCTTTTAAGGATGAGCTCAATGAAGAGTAGGTATACGGCGGATAGTTTACCTTTCCTAGCAACTTTAGTGTCTGGAGACAATGGTGAAGAACCTGAGTTTCGAGATCCTTATGGAGTATGCTTAGAATATGGGAAGAGAGATGTTGGTCCATATAAGAACCTATTTGTGGTAGAAGCTCACACAATCAATACTAGCAGAACATCGAATTCTTTGTTTCTACTTCACAGACTAAAGTAAGTCCCTCAATGTAACTTGGAAGTCTTGAACTATTTTTCTTCATCCCATTCACGGTATAATGAGTATAAAGTGATTTCTTATTGAATTTGCAGACTTTTGCTTGGGAAACTTGCCACTGTCAACCTAGAAAATCTCACTCAGCAAGAGAAGCTTGCATTCTGGATAAACATTTACAATTCCTGCATGATGAATGTATGTGAAGCTAACTTTTGCAAGTCATGCGGCTTCTAATCTATCCATTTTTGTTGAAAATATAAATGCTGTCTACTTGGATTTTGTCTTCGGCATCAAGAGAAAGAACCACTTATTGTATTGTTAACTGTTTCAGGCATTTCTAGAGCATGGCGTACCAGAGAGTCCAGAGATGATTGTTGTACTCATGAGGAAGGTATGTATCATTTGGGAATTTCTCTTCTATTTCCAAAGTATTGTCATTTATTTTCACAGTTTCATTTCTCAGGCAACAGTAAATGTCGGTGGACACTTGTTAAATGCAATAACCATTGAGCACTTCATTCTCAGACTGCCTTATCACTCAAAATATGTAAGTGGTGTGGTGACCATTTGAGGTTCTTTGCAATTTCTCTTATCTTTTTCAGTTAGATATTTACCATTGGAATTCCATCAGACTTTTTCTAAAGGTTCTAAAAATGAAGAAATGACAGCGAGGAGCAAATTTGGATTGGAGTTATCTGAACCTTTAGTGACATTTGCCCTGTCCTGTGGAAGCTGGTCCTCTCCTGCTGTAAGTAAATAAAATAACAAAAATGGTTTTGTTCCGTTCTCCAATTTACCTCATCATAAAACTCATGAGTGGTCCAATATGAAATGCAATACTGTCTGTCACTATCGCTTTATTGCATGCATAAGTCCAAAAAAACAAAAAGCTATATTCTGCTCTCCAATGCGCATTTTTCTCATAGTTTTCCAATCACTACAAGATTGTCGACCGTCTTTATCCCTTAAATCTTCTAAGATAATGGATCTCTGCATGCCAGTGGTCTCTAGCTTCTGGGATATTTGGTAACGATCACATTATGCTATTGCTGACCTGTGGACCTTCTGTAATGAAGGTAAGAGTGTACACTGCGTCTCAGGTGGAGAGCGAACTTGAAGTTGCAAAGAGGGAGTACTTACAGGCTGCAATTGGAATTTCGAACACAAAATTTGTAATACCAAAATTGTTAGATTGGTATCTACTCGATTTTGCCAAGGATCTGGAGTCATTGCTTGATTGGATCTGCCTTCAGTTACCAACTGAACTCGGGAAAGAAGCAATTAAGTGTCTTGAAAGAGCCAAAAGCGAGTCTAATTCACCGTTTGTCCGAATCATTCCTTACGACTTCAGTTTTAGATACCTTTTCTACACACAATAAGGCTTTGCTTCATTACAAATTTTTGTTTTGATGATTCCAGGGGAGTTGGGTGTAAGTTTTGTACACAGCTATAGGAGTTGGGGGTGTTAGCTACAGGGGTTTAACACGTGTTAAAGCTCCATGTATAATAACATGGTCGTGTTGTAAGTAATTGTAAGAAAATATCTTGTCTTCAAGCTTGGAACTAGCCTTTTGGTGGATGCACATGGAATCACAGAGATGTTCCGGGACATCTTTCAATGGTCTGTGTGCCCCTTCGTTTCAGAAGCTGAGCCATACTAGAGACGTTTATTCTAAGATTAAACGTTAGACTTATGTAATGCATATGATCTTATGCAATTACTCTGAGCTGGCTTCAGTAAGCAGGATTCCATTGCTGTGACTGGCACAGTTAAGACGTCAGATCGTGTTCGTCCTGGGGAACTAATTCCACCTGAAGTCATGGATCTGGAAATTCTAAGAAAGCAACAGATGTTGAAAATACACCAATAATGGTACTTGTATCTTTTCTTAGTGGTCCAAAGAAAACAGGCCACAGTACTCATGTAAAGTCATTTTTTTCGATGCTTTTCAAAGATGGCTGCTTATTCAGGCTTCTCAAAGTCCTGTTGAAACTCCAGGGAATTGTCGACCAGATATCCGCCAATCTTCAATCATTTTGTGGACACAGGGTTGATGAACTTGTTCATGACAATTGAAAAGAGGATGAAGGAATCTGAACATTGTCCAATGGCAAAGAAAAGTTACAGGGTACTACAATTGGAGTGGTCCAGAGTGTTTGTCTTCCTTGTGATATGGGGCTACAACTACCATGTGCATCCATGTTGAAGCAAAGAACAAAGTGCTTTTATCAAAAGGAGATCACTAATTACTAGTAGTTATGGAAATACTTACTGTCTTAAGCCTGGATCTGGAGGTTCTCGATCTTTTTTCTGTAGAATTACGTTTAGCCTTTATGGCATGTTTGGTTCAACGAAACAACTATTCTATTCCTGCCATATTCTTAAAACTTAGCTAATCTTTGTGTGGTTAGAAAAAAACCTATGGAATAACCATTCATAAGATTAATAATTCCTGGATATGGGAGAATAGCTAAAGATGCTACTCCCTGTCTTTACCTATTCCGTACACATCTGGAATAGGTAAACACAACATTTCTTTCTCTCAGACAAGTTCTATCCCTCTTTGTTTTTCCCAACAAAATTTTTCACTCATGCAGCAGCACACCTCTTTCTCGTCTATTCTTACTCACGCTCTTCGTCTCTGGCTCAGTGGCCCTCTCTCGCTCTTCACACTCTCGTCTCTTTTCTCCACTCTTTTGTCTGGTCTCACTCACGCTCTTCGTCTCTAACTCAGTAGGTCTCTCTCACTCTTCACACTCTCGCCTCTTTTCTCAAACATTTCTCCGTCAGTTGCGTTGATTAGGTAAAGACAACCTTTCTCCCCAACATTTATCGCCACTAATTGATTTTATTTTCACTTTTTCTTGTAAACTTAACTTGATCAAGTTTGTCTTTTGAAATTTATCTGCTTCTAACTTGACCGATTTTTGGAATTTAGACTCATTTGATGTGTTTCTTGGAATAAATCTGGAGTTGTCTCTATTGTAACATATGTTCTCGTTATCTTAAGAATTTTGTCATTTTATTGATAGTCTCTTGCACAAAAAACTTTTGCTGGCTATGATGGATTTCCTGTTTCCCATGGATGCATATTTAAGAGTTGCTTTTTGTGTTTACTAAAATTCTACAGGGGTATATTAATGTTAGAATTAGGTCTGATGGTGATATAAAACTTTTTGGCGTAGATAGGTTTCATGAAAGGTTGCAAGTTTTAAACAGCTATAATTTTAGGAGAGGAAAGAAGCATTTTTGGGTCTCTTTTGTGCATTTGTTTGTGAAGGAAATGGGAAAAACTAGAAATGGTTTGTGTGATATACGACCTTAAACTAGAGAACTTATTCATATACATAATATAAAGTTAAGTATCTGGAACTTTAACAAAGTTATGTTCCGTTATTGAAGACTTTAGGACACCTTTAACGTGTAATGCCAATTCATATTCATTACTATGGTGGAAGCAGCATGTGTACTACCTTAAGGGTCACAAGAATGGTGTGTGTTTCAAAATTATGGCCTTAATGATCATGGTTATAGGATCCATCCCATTTTCATATCCTGAAAAGTCAAAACTAGCTGGATGTGTGCTTTTGTTCATCCAATGTCAATACTTGGATATGTGTTTTGGATGATGGAGATGGTTGCAGCATTATAGGTAGTGTAATTTCGTGACTCGTCTTAACTGTTAGCTTATCTTAACTGTTAGCTCATCTTAACTACACTTTTAACATTGTTAACCCATCTTAATTGCACTTTTAACTATGTTAAGCTACTACGTTAGTGGTTCACCTTTGAGGGATGGATTCTAATTTCAATTTCTTGCAATAATATGTTCTCTGTGTTTGTTATTTTAAAAATGCAGTTTGGAATAAAAAGTAAGGGTGGAATAATCTTATGGCTTATTAATAATGTATTTGAGTTAGGGTTTCATTCAAACTGTTTGTTTGAGTTTTGGTTTTTATGTTCTATAATCCCCTCTTTTTAACTCTGGAAATATTATCTTCCTTTTTCTCTCTTACTCTACCTTATGCCTTCAACTATTTTGAATTATTTCATGTTTGTTCTCTTATATTGTACATTGTTTGAACAAATTTATGTAATACATTAGAAATTTTATTTTTTACGGTCATGACTCGTTTCAGTTTGAGTTTACGTAGAAATGCGGAAGAACAAAAAGGATTATGCCTGTCTTGACTGTATGGTTGTAGTTGTGTAATGTTGTTAGTTCGCTATTCAGTTTGTTGGCATCGGAGGCTTCTTTATATAGTTATAGGCTAAAGGTTAGAAGTTATTTTTGAAATTTTTATGCAAATCAAGATTACGTGAGCTGAATTGTGCATGACAATGATGAGTTATGTATTTCAATGGTTAGGATGAATAGGCAAGATTTTTTAAAACTATGTGAAATGCTAGAAAGTATAGGAGGATTAAAGTCAATTAAAAACATGCTTATTGATGAACAAGTAGCAATTTTATTACATATTATTGCTCATCAAGTTAAAAATCGAGTTATTAGGAAAAATTTTGAAAGATCAGGTGAGACAATTAGTCGGTGTTTTCATAATATTTTAAATGCAGTGATGCATTTGCAAGATCTTTTATTTAGGAAACCTGAGCCCATACTAATAAATTCTTTGGACCATCGGTGGATGTAGTTTAAGGTAGCCATACCGACAAACTCTTCGGACCATCGGTGGATGTGGTTTAAGGTAGATAATCACTTTATTACTTTAATAAGAAACTATAGGGAATGTGATTAAGGTTCCTCATTATTTTTTATTTCATTTGAATTGTAGAATTGCTTAGGTACTCTAGATGGGACATATATCAAGCTAATGTGTCAATTAAAGATAAGCCTAGATTTTGAACTCCTAAGGGTGACATTGCAACAAATATGTTAGCTGTGTGCACACCTGACATGTAATTTATTTATGATTCCTGGTTAGGAATGGTCAGTAGCTGATGGTGGAGTTCTTCTTGATGCAATTACTAGGAGACATGAACTAAAAGTACCTCATGGTAAGCTTTTCTATTTGATATAGGAAGGTTATTTAAAATTTTGTATATGAGATAATGTAAATTGAATAACTTATGTAGTGTTTTTTTATATAGGTTGCTATTACCTAATCGACGCAGGTTATACAAATTGTGAGGGCGTTCTTGCACCTTTTGGAGGTCAAAGGTACCATTTGAATGAATGACGTCAAGGTTACCAACCAAGAACTCTAGAGGAATTTTTTAATATGAAACATGGGTCTGCACGCAATATAATTGATAGGTGTTTTGGGTTACTAAAAATTAGGTGGGCTATTCTTAGGAGTCCATCATTTTATCCAATAAAGACACACAATCGAATTATTATAGCTTGCTGTTTGCTTCACAATTTTATTAGGCAAGAGATGAGCTTTGATCCCATGGAAAGTGATTTAAGGGATTATTTTCATACCAATACAGTTGTTAAGGATGAGTGTATAATTGCTATTGACCCAACTAATGCTTGGACAAATTGGAGAATTGAATTGGCAAGCGAAATGTTCAATGAATGGCGAACATCTAGGTAAAATGAGAATTAACATTTTTTAGGTGTTCTATTATGTTTTGAGTGTTAAGAGGTTTTATATTATTTTTTATGTAAGTTGTACTACTCTTTGTTGTTTATGTTGTACACTGTTATTATAGACTATATTATTCTCGTAAGCTGTTGATGCTTAATGTTAATTGGTACGAAGAATTTTATGAATGCTTTTATTTTTCCTTTATTATGATGATTATTTTTTTATTTATCAATATTGCTTTAATTTGGTAGATAAGTATGTCGATGAATTCCCCGTCAACTATTGACGCTCAAAGTTTAAAAGGAACAAAAAGAAGTGGAACTATGATAAGGATGTTGTGTTAGTTTCCCGCATGGTTGATTTGCATAATGTAGGAACGTACAATGCTGATAATGGATTTAAAGCCAGGTATCTCAATAAATTAGAAAGAATGGTAGCGACAAAGCTCCCTAATTCAAACTTAAAAGTCAAACCTCACATAGAATCTATGATTAAGACTTTAAAGAAAGAGTGAAGCATTGTTTATGATATGATAAGGAAAGACACTAGTGTATTTGGGTGGGATACCGAAAAGAAGATTGTCATTGCTGAAGATCATGTATAGGATTCTTACTTAAGTGTAAGTATTGAACTTTTAACTTGTTTTAAGTATTTTCTTTAACTAATTTCTTGTAATTTATATAAATTATTGAATTTTGTTTTCATCTTCTCAAAGTCACAAAGATGCTATTCAATTTCGAAGGAAGAGCTTTCCTTTCTATAATGAATTGCCTGGGATCTATGGAGAAGATCGTACAACTGGAAATAACGCACAAACTGCTGTAGATATTCTTGAAGAAATGGAAAGGCAAGAAGGTGTAGGTAGGATAAATGAAGGTGGTAAAGATCAATATGAGTATGGTTTGTATGACATAGATGAGTCCTTTACCCAACATCAAATCTCAAATCTTGAAGACAAGCTAAAAATATTTCAACAAGGAGGAGAAAAAGGAGTAATGATACGGGAGAAGCAAGCCGTGCATATTAAATTATTGTTGCTGCTAGGATGTTGGGTGACACCATGAATTAGATTGGAGATAAATTGTGTAAAAGTATTGGGATTGAAACGTATATTTAACAAAGAGTTAAACAGTTAAATAGTGCATTAGGTGAGATAGAGGGACTCAGAGATGATGAAAATGATACTGCTTTAAGCAAAATTCCTGATCATCCTACAAAATGCATGTGTTTTTCACTCTTGTGCCTTCTAGAAGAATTAAGTACGTGAGGAAGTTTCTTGCCACACATTGAAGATTAAGTTGAAGTTTAAATATTTTGTCTAGTTATTTAAAATAATAGGGTTGAAACTTTTTTTTGTTCAATTGAATAACTTTTTAGTAATTTAAAGCCCTATGTTATATTTATTTTTAGTATCGTTCCATTGTTATTTTATATTGCAATTGTGACTATATAATGAATGCTAACATGAGTTGGACAAGAAAAATTAACCACTACAAAATGTTGGAAAGTCATATGATAAGAAAAAAATTAATAATAATAAGGAATTTAATAATAATAATAATAATAATAATAATAATAATAATAATATGATCTTTTTGTTAGTTATTCATTCCTTTGTCATTCCAAATTTATATTTTCAAACTAAACATTGGCATAGAAATTCCTTAACAGTAACTAAACAAAGTAATATTCATTTCGTTCTAGTGCTCATCTTTTCTATTCTTAAGAATAACCATTATATTTCTCATCTATTCCATTCTTTGAACCAAATTAATAAAAATTAATTTAATTATTTGATATATTTGAATTTTTATAATTACTTTGAATTTAAGTTTCCCAAATAAAAATAAAAAATATACTTTAAACTTAAAATATTCAAATTTTATAAAA
>JAOQML010000006.1:2977710-3009784 GCA_027568935.1 Erythroxylum urbanii | reverse complement strand
AATAAATAAGTTAGTTTTCATTTAACGTGCTTTTTTTTTAATTAAATTTTTATTTCTTCGATTAAATAAGGATAATTTCTTTCTTCAATCCTATTTTAAATTCTTTAAATTTGTTCAATTTTAACTATATATCAAGTTTACGACGGTCTAATATCAATTAGACCTTTGAACCTTAAACTTTCCATCTTATTAATTTAATTTTTAGTTCAGTTTTTAAAATACTGGGTAAAAATATTAGAAAATACTTTTACAAAAATATAACAAGTCCAAATAATTCAATTATTTGATGATTTTACTAAAATTAATTAGAAAATATAAGGCATTTAATAAAATATTTGATCAAATAATTAACATATGTGTAGAAAAATACTATAAAAATTAAAGACTTATATAATATTAACATATAAAATATAAAATATTAATAATTATTGCTAAACCAATCGTTTTAAATTATTTTAAAAACCTTTTGCAGATTTTTTCCAAAATCATTATTCTAAAAGTGTCCAAGTATGATTTTAAACACGTTAAGTAGATACTCAAAAAAAATTTCAAAGCTAACTTATTTCTGAACCACTAAATATTAAACCACTTTATTTTGCAGCAAAAGATTGTCGGAAGCGAAAATTGTGAATCAATTACGTGATAGAAAACATGGATATTTACTTGTTGGAGACATAATCATTAAATTATGAAAGCACCGTGCAAGTGTTTGATGACAGTTAGGGTTTTCACCACAATTTCAATCTCTTTAAAAAATATAGTTCTCAATGGGGCAAACCATAGAGAGACTATACATGTGTATATATAGGGAGTGCAGTAAGGATCTGGGTACAAATAGTAACCCTAGGCCTATCCATCATGGATCTTAAAGTTAGGCCTACACCATTAATCACATTAACGATATAAAGTGCTTAAGTCCAATAGAGATTACAATATTAATAGACTATAGGCATCTCAATAAAAATTATATCATTAACCTGTTTTTAATAAAACTAAAACGACAATTGATTGTAGCTCATAAAATATATTCTAACAAAGATCCCTATCTTTTTTCATTTTAAGAATGTTACGATTCTAAAACTTACAAGCATATCGGACTTTTAGCTTGCAACAAATTAGATATCATCTTCAATTGGTGCTACGTAATTTCTAATGATTTCATTAGTATGATTTTGGTTGAAAATTTGAACATAAATCATTAAGAATATCAAATTAACGATGTTGGTCGGCACCATAAGGGTGATTCTTGATTTAACCAATCCAAGTTGATGTTAAATTAACGATCAACAGTGAAAGGGAAACAGCAAGTACTTCCCCGTCAGAAGGAAGACTAGGAAACAAAACATGTGACACAGGAACAACTTTGTTTCTGTCTGTTTGGAAGCAAATATGCTGAAAGCAATGTCTCACTTCACTTTAATAACATTACTTTTGGATTTTATAATTGAGAAAAGGCACGCATGTTCTAAATGTGCCTAATGCTTGAATGTAATGATCGATATGCATTAGGGTTCATGGCCTTCACATGAGCACCTCGTTGCTTTGTCTTTTCTCCTACCATAAACTATTTCCTCACTAATTAGGTGTAGATTCTCGATCTTTGACTATCAAGGAAGTTTGCATTCTCGATGAAGGATACAATGAGGCAACGAGGCTTGAGAGGAAAGTAACAGAGTGGCTTTTTCTTTTGTTAAACTTAATTTCAATATATGTTGATCACCGGAACAACTAAACATTCAAGTCATTCTCGATTAATTTAGACACTTGACCTTTTATGATTTTTCGGTCGCTTTCATCTCTTCCTTTTTACGAGGACCTGGACCTGCGTTCCTTGAAAGTATGGTGAGAAAATTTAGATCTTTTAATTTGCTAATTTGTCGGCCTATAATTAATTAATCGGTTATAGGCTAGAGACATAATTATTTAACAATATTTTTTAGATGTATATGGTAAAGTTTATAGTGCAATTATATATTATAAATAAAATTACGATCAGATCATAATTATGAGATTTATATTATATTATGTATTATTTATATTATATTATATTATGTATTATCTATAACTTGTTGTTAGTTATTGTTCTATTAAGACTAAACATTAATACAACATAAAAAGATCAGCACATGTTATATTTTTTCTTTATAAAAAAAGTAAACGATCTCACAGGGCATAATGTTTTCTTTAAACAGACAACGAAATTTCCAACATGACAGAGCTTATTTGGCATGTCCAAGTGGCTCAACTTAATAGGCCATAATGTTTATTTGACATAGTGAGCATTTTTAGGATAAATTGCTCATTTTGAAAATGTCAAGGGTAAACTGACTCTATATGAGAATTCCACTTGGAACATTACTTATATATCTATGAAAATTCTTATTATGGTAGTTGTATGTATAAGTGATCATTTGGCTTGAGATTTTCAAAGTATCTCGTATATAGAATGCAATATTTTTATGACCTATTATAGTCAATAGTAGCTCAATTAGTAGTTATTGGATATACATAAGTAGTTGAATGATCAATATAAGATTTACCACCTTAAAGCAATTAGGAAGAATATTATGTTATTCTCTATTAGTATTGATTCAAAAATCCTTGGTCAAAGTAGAATGAAACTTTATAAAATAGTTAACAAATATCTTTAACAAAATCAATTATTAATAGTGGAGAACTCACATGATTGGACTCAAATATAGTAGACAATAATTATATATTTTATGTCTAATAAGAATATTATATGATAAAATGATTGAATTATACGAAAAAATCATACAAAGAAAGATTACTCAAAATTACTTTGACATTCCTGAATATTTAGCTAGTCATGATATGTTGCTAGATGCCAACCTTGATTTATGAATATAAATTATTTAATTAGAGAATCAAAATAAATTAAAGTTATTTAATTTATCTAATCCTAAATATAATTTAGAGTTATAATTTATATTCATTGTCAACATATTTGAGAACATAATAGTCACACACAAAGAACTTCTTGAAGAGAGAAAATATATTTTAATCAAATTATATTTGATTATAAAGTTTGATAAATTTTATAATCTAAGTATAGATATTTAATAAATAAGGATAAATATAAAATATTGGATCATATTTTGGGCAATATTGGCATTTATTAAAATCAATTGTAATTCAAATTAAAGTTTTAACTAAAATTAAAATTTTATTTCAATTAAATTACAAAGATATCTAGATGTTGTTATAAATCGGTTTAGGCTTCAAAGGAGTTAGTACTTCTTGCATAACCCTTCATACAACAGTTATAAAGTTTTCTTAACTCATTATATGGATATCGTTATAGGTTAGATACTTGTATGACTATCGTGCTCAAGATAAGTGTAACACCCACATATCCCCTAGAAGGATATGCAAATGCTACACACATCAAAATTAAAACATGTCAAACAGTCCAAACACTTCCAGAAACTCAAGCAAACATACATTACATATCATTAGATGTTGTTGTAAACAAAATTTATCAAATATATTGTACTATTCTAAATACAAACCATAAATTCCAAATCCATCATGTATTAAGGTTATTACAAAGCACAAAATAAAATATAACTCATTACATTGAAATACAACTTAAATTAAAACACAAATATACATCTTCCAAAACAAAACATATCCTTCTTTGGCCACTGCAGTTGTTCCATCCTTAGACCTTCTTATCAGAACCTACACGAAGGCAAAACTACTGTGCTAAGCATATAACTTAGTGGAGAATAACTAAACAAGATATAATCTAATGACTGTTTTTAACAATCGTCTAACATTCACATGCACTGAATCATGTCAAATCACATAAAGCCTTTAATTGTTCACATTAAAGAACAATCCAATATTATTGCATTAGAATATAATATATCATATCAGAATAGGATGTACTTGCTTGAGAATCAAACTTATAAGTATTCGAACAGAATATCATAATAACAAAACAGAACTTTAAGTATTAGAACAAAACTTGATTGTGTCAGAACAAAACCTGATTATATCAGAAGAGAATTTAGTTGTTTCAGAGCTGAACTTAACTTATATTAGAATTGATCATATAACATAATACAAAACAAGTTAGCCTATTAATCTTTTTATATAAGTGGGTAACGAGACTAGAACAGGAGATACTTATGATTGGTATCATAGAACAGTAGAGACTTATTTCTCAGTAACATGAGACACCGAAATGTTAAAATCAGGAGACACTGGAGTGTCAATATCAGGAGACATCGAAGTGTCAATATCAGGAGACACCGAAATATCACAGGAGCAGTTACAGACCCTTCTAGGCATGCTTATTTACCCACAACTAAGACTTGGCAGTTTTAAAATAATCATTTCAGGTTTCAGAATCATATGCAAAAGATGTAGTGCCTAACATATGTCTTTATTCCACTTTCCTCAAATTGAACATATACATGCACATCCATTCAAACTTAACATACCTTATGAGCATAAACATTTGCAATAATGTACCATTAAATGCGTTATCTATTTACACATTACATATAATTACACAAATTTCCAATTCATAAACAATCATATTCAATTTACATCGCGTAAACCACTTTGAAACACACTTGTATTCATAAGGACACATTTATCCTTAAACACACCATACATTTAAACTTTAAACACTTATTCACTAACCACACATTCTTTAAGTAATTACCCTAATTAACAATCCATAACTAAATTAACTTTTACTCAATTAATCTAAAATCATCTAGGTTCATTTTAAACCTCAATTAAGTTCAATTAAACTATTATTAAGTACCTTAACCTTATATAGTCTGACAATTATCTAAAACCAACATTTTCTCCTTCCTAAATAGGTAACCCACGATTGTGACAGAAGCTACTGTATCTACCCACGATTGTGGGATGGGTGCCATGATCGTGGCCTACCCATTTTCTTGCACATTTTTCAGATTTAACACCTTCCCTTCATTTTAATCCATATATCATATCTCAATTATACCTTAACTATATTTCAATTCCTTATCAAATTCATATCCAAACCCAATTCAAAACTCATTTATTTAACAACTCACAACTCATTATCTTACATACATCAAAATCAAAACAGAATTTTCCAAACAAGAATTATTTTTCCAGCACTCAATTATAACGATCAAAACACATATTTCATGTCAATTCAACTATCATAAAACTGGTATTAATACATGCTATCAAGTTTAGAATTCCCTTACCTATTTAACTTCAAATTTCAACTCTAAAGAACCAGCTAATCAACACAACCTCAAGGTGAAAACAAGGTGATTTTCGGACAAGATCAAGGACCACAATCAACTAGTTTTATTGATTATTTTATGAAGGATTAACATGTATGTTTCATGCAACAATTTGGCTAGGGTTTAACCAAAATTAAGAGAGAAGGAGGAGGATTTTCGATGGTGAAACAAAGGGGAAAGACAGCAGAAACTTGTTGCTGGGATTTGCCTCTTCAATATGCTAGGTGTCTTCAAATTACTTAAGCATGTAATGCCATGTATCAATTGATTATGCTGCCACTAATCTCCTTAAAATGCTGCCATTTGTCACCAACTAATTAGTCCATATGTCTCCAAATAATTAGTCTACATGTCACATAATAATTGGTTCATTTGTCAATTATTTCCTAGTCCACTTGTCACACATTTAACTATGCCAAATGTCAATCAATTATGCTTAATAACCTTAATTTTTCATGTATAAAATTATTCTACCACTTGACATGTTCCTAATCCAAATTTTTATTTTCATACCTCAATTCTCTAATGGTTTTGATTAATTCCAACTCACTCAGTATGATCCATTAAACCAAAATTTAAGACATATGCAATTTACAATCATATCACAATTTTAACACCTATCACATATACTTTCATGAATATGTAACATTTCAACTAGAGTATAATTTGGGGTCTTACAATAAGCTATTTTTAGAAATGGTTCGACAAAAACGATAAGAAAATGATCAAGCTTTAAAATAAGGTACAAATTAAGATTTATACTTTATTATATTTTATTTGTAATTATTTTATAATTTTAAAGTGATTTTGACGTTATAAAAATGTTAAGAAAAAAGTTCTATTATTTATTTTGCTATTTGTATGATTGGATTCTATCTTGATTTTCCAACATAATCTTATTCTTCTTTAATATGCTTTTCTTAGTCACTTTTCCACTATACAAAGTGCCTCTTTGTTGTGTATGACAATGAGTTAGGTCAATTTTGAAGTGCTTATGGTTTAATTTCAGTTTAAAACTTAATAAAGTTTAGGTTATATAATTTGAGCTTGATTTAAATAATCAGGTAGTTTAAAGTTCAGCCACATTTTGAAGCCAAACAAAGTTGTTTTGGAGTTTAGCCTAACCAACTTTGAGTGTGATCATAAGAATCAGTTGTGATTCTATCTTACTCTGTATAGTTCTTGTATAATATCTCTTAATTTAAGAATAAGAATATAAATCCATCTATGTGATTAATTTACTATATATAGATCTTTGTATTTTGTGTATATATCAATGAAACGTATGAATAATTATCTCGTATATTTACTATTTGGTATTATAATTTTGGGCTCAAATTCTTCTTTCTCTTTAAAATTTTAGCCACCTCTTCTCTTTTTAAAACCTAGCCATTTTTTCTCTTATGAAAATTTTAGCCACTTTCTTTCCTAAAACCACTAGCCGCACTATAATATGTATATTCAAAATTGAGATAGTAAGAAAATATCTACTATGACCTTTCAAGATACTTCTGCTTCCATTCATATTAAATTAGATGATGCTAACTATCAACTCTAATATAAGATTTTAGACATATATATTACTAAAAGAAAAAATGGCTTATATAAAAAAAAAGTTTACAACCTTATAAGATAATCTAGGCTATTATAAATGGAAGGCTCAGGAAGTGAAAATGTATTGGTTAAATCTTGTCTCGTAAATTCAATAAACAATAATCCAATGTCACACTTTGTGCAGTTTAAAATAGCAAAGGAACTCTGAGAAGCTATAAAAAGAAGTTACCTTGATGTATTTGATTCTTCTTAAGTCTATGAACTAATGAAAAAGTGTTCTTAATTATGTCAATATGGTTGACCTATAATAAAATATTACAATGAGTTAAACACAATTTTTATGGAGCTTGATTATAAAAGTTCTAATGGTATAACCTATGCCGATGATATTAAAAAAATAAACGTAAAAGATAAGTTTATATCTTTCTTTTTGGTCTTGATCATAATTTCGATCAAGTTAGTAGCCATGTTCTAGCTTCTTCTCATTTACCGAGATTAGAAGAAGCCTGTTCATTTTTAAGCTCAAAGGTAAATTCTATCGTTTAGTAATTAAACTGGCCATGCTCTATAGGATAGAGTAATTAGACGGAGATGAGGGTGCTTTGTAGGATGTACAACCTTACTAGAAGAGATAAGGTCGAAAATATAATAATAAGAGACAAATTAAATGTGACTAATATTAATGAAAATTTAAGAAATATCAGGCTTAGGTGGCTTGGACATGTTAAGAGGAGATACCATAAAGCTCTAGTGAAAAGATACGAGAAGATTGTATTTAGAGACTGTAAGAGAAAAAAAGGAAGGACTAAGAAGAACTGAGGGGAGGTAATCAAGAATTATAAGACTCTCCTAAAACTTACCAAGGACATGACACTCAATAGAAAATTTAAAGTACTAAGATACGGATAAATGATATCACATAGAGAGGTCCTTCTTTTTCTTATAAGTGTTTTAACCATCTTCCTTCGAGTTTTATGTCTTATATTTAGCCTAAACATTTAATATGTAGTACTTCTCTCTTAGTTCTTTAGTGTAAATATTTTCTTACTTAGCCTACATATTTTCTTGTAATAATTTATTTGATTTATTTATTTACTTGTTTGAGTATTTATTAACTTTTTTATCTTTTATTTTTGTTTAATTCCTTATTCTATACTTATTGTATTATTTATTTACCACTTATTTTTATATTATTATTTATTTGTATCTGTATTTGTATTATCTTTTTCATATGGGTTTATCGAAAACAACCTCTCTATCAATTAGGAGTAAGGCTGGATACTATTAAACTTCCCCAAACCCTACATATTGGCGAAACTTTCACTAGGTGGTTGTTATTTTTGTTGCAGAAAAAGCCTCCTCTTTAGTTCATTTAGAAATACAACAAGTAGTGATAATAGAAGCAAATATCCAGTTAAAGGCTTCAAATCTCTAAAAAGGTACTCCTATTTTAGCTCTTCAAGATTCTACAACTCCTCAATCTCAGTTTTGCATCCACTATCATAAAAATACACATAAATTCAATATTTGTTGAAAGAAGCATAGCTATCTAAAATGGTATAAACTCAAGCAAATCAAATAAAAAGTAAAAAAAATGATCAAAATGTTATTATCGCAACTTCGACTTCTTATGTATCTCAGTTACCTTCTTAAGAAGGGAATTTTAGTTTATCTATTACTTCTACCTATTATGATGTTTAGGTTAATAATTCAGGGGCCACTAATCATAAGATTAGTAACTCTTCTATCATTGGTTCCCTAACATCTAACTAGTTACATTCGTACAAGTCACTGATGGTAAATCTATATCAATCATAAGAGTTAGAAATTTTAATCTTTTTCCAACATTTTTTATGTTCCCTACTTTGGTTACACCTACACTTTCAAATAACTTCCACTCCATTGGTAAAATAACAAAGGCTCTTAATTGTTATATTATTTTTACTATATTTATTATGTTTTCAGGAACAATTTTCACAAAGATGACGATTAGAATTGGTAAGGAAAAGGATAATCCATATTATTTTGAGGATAACTGAGGCATAAAAGCTCTTATTTGTGGCTTCTAAACAAAGAGAGGGACACCTGACAGAGAGAGGATTATTCTTTAGTATTGTCAATTGAGACCTTTACCTTTCTCTTATTTAGAACATCTGAATTCTAAATTATTTTATATTAAGTTTATTTCTAGTTTAAGATGTGAACAATGCGTTTATGCCAAAAAGCATTATGTTCCTTTTAAAGTTAATTTTAATAAAAGTACAATTCCTTTTTATTATATTTTATAATGATTTATGAGTCCACTCTCTACCCCTTCTACTTCATAACATAAATATTTTGTATTTTTTATTAGACTATATTATAGTTAGTTAGGTATACTTAATGAAATCCAAATGTGATGTTTCACTTGTTATTCCTTAGTTCTATAACATCATTCTCACTCAAGTTAACCCTAAAATAGAAACTTTCATTCAGATAATGATCATGAGTTTGCAAATTATACTTTTAATGATTTTATACAGAAAATTTATGTTTATACACCCAACATAATAGTATATTAGAACATAAGAATCACCGCCTCTTTGGACTGGCTCCACCCTTATGTTTTACAATTTAAATTTTAAAAAGTTTTTGGACTGAAATTGTTATGACTATTATTTTTCTTATTTCGAATGCTTTTTAGTTCTTAATTTTAAATCTCTTTAAGGATGTTATCTAGATTTTTCATTCCATTTCTTTTTTTCTAAATATTTTCCTAAATTTTTTTGTTCTATATGTTATGTTTATGTTCATTCCCTTGACTATTTCAATTCACAAAAGGAATACAACTAATTTTCATCCTTGGAAAATGGTAGAATTACCAACAAAAAAAAAAGATAGCAGACTGTAAATGGATATTCACTGTCAAATATAAGTTAAATGGAGAAGAGAACTGGTACGAAAGCGTCTTCTCTCTCTCAAACTTTTTCTCTGGCTTCTCTCTACCTGCTTTCCCCTTTCTTTCCTCCCTTTTTTTATACCTTTTTTAGTTTCTTCCTTTTCCCGCCTTTAGTTTTTTGTAGTTCCCAGCTTTTCTTTTTGTCGTTTTTACTGGGGGTCCTCCCTTAATAGAGGGCCTCGCTCTGGCCTCCATGACCTCCTTAGAGAGAGGGGAAACATCTGTGGTATAGGATGAATTCCCTGTTCTAACTCGTGAACTGCTCATCCAAAATCCATGTGGATTAAGCGATACCAACTCTGTTGAGACCTCCCACACTGGAGCATGGAAAAACAAGCTATATATACCTCTGAAAAAAGTATCTTTGAAGTACTATGATATGGTCATGTCCAATGGAGTTATTAGTCATCCTATGGAGTTATTACAAGCTAGAGCAAAGCTATGGTCCTCTGCACCTATTAGTTTTTTCTGGAATAAACGACTAGCATTTCCTACAATAAACGCTTGGGCCAAATCACGATGGGGCTCTAAGGCTTTAGAGAAAGTTCTGTTGAGAGAAGATGGATCTATCTTGTTCAAATTTATAGATGAAAATCAGTTACCAGCTATATTGGAGCAAGGTCCTTGGCATATAAGGGATCAACCTCTCTTTGTTAAGAAATGGAAGCCTGGTATGGCTATGGACATAAGCACAGTGGATAGAATCCGTATTTGGGTACAATTCTATAATCTTCCCTTAGAACTATGGACACTAGAAGGCTTGAGCTTTCTTGCAAGCTCATTGGGGAAGCCTTTAGCTATGGACACCCAAACAACTCAAATGGAGAGAATCAGGTATGCCAAAATTTGTATTGAGGTTCTAAAATCTGCTTCTTTACCGATTACCTATCCATGGAAGCCCAACACAACAACTAAGATGTGGAAACCTATGGGGAATCTCTTTCTCACTGGCAAGCAACAAGAACTCATGGGTACAGACAATATAGACAATCTAAGGCAGGCTCTGACTTACTAGAGGGAAATCTGGATATGGTAACCATTATATTCGAAAAAGGTGGTATAGAGGCATTGACCTTTATTCCCATTGAGGAGAAAGGCAAATCTATATCGATGGAGGATACATCTCCCAGCTTGAACAAGGGGCTAGAGCCATCTCAATTGAATAACTCACATACGACTAATGATCAAGAGTCGGTAGGAGTCATTAATGTTTATTCTAAGAAAACACATGTTATAGTTGACAAAGGAGAGGAGTCCGCCCATATGAAGATTGTTGTTGGTTCTGTTGATCGAGGATGGGCAGATAGTAAGTAATAATTTGTTGGACCCATTGCATAAAGATGAGATAGTTAATCCTGTTGATGGCAAGAACTTTATGTCTTGTGAGGATCCAATTGTGCAATTAGGGGTTGGGAATTTTAAGATAATTGATTGTTCTGAGATGTCTCCTGTCAAGTCCCCTACTGGTTTTGGATTAGGAAAATGTAATGTTATGCAGGAA
Organism: Erythroxylum urbanii; assembly: GCA_027568935.1. NCBI lineage: Eukaryota > Viridiplantae > Streptophyta > Magnoliopsida > Malpighiales > Erythroxylaceae > Erythroxylum > Erythroxylum urbanii. The sequence goes on along the minus strand of JAOQML010000006.1, from coordinate 2,998,509 downwards.
CCTTCGAGCCATAAAGTTTTTGACAAATATAGTGATTCTCTGGGTTGTGAGGAATCATGTATGCAGTTGCATGTTGGGACATCTTAAGTTGTTACAGATAGCCTTCTTGCAGAGGATGAAACTACTAATGTTGTCATGGGTGTGCATATTGGTGCTGGGGATGTAGTTACTAGTGATGAAGACAATGGTAATCAAGTATTTGGTGTGAGGACTGAACAAGTTGTCACACATATTTTCCAGGGAAAGACAACTCTGGACAATTTCAGTGCAGAAAATGGGGAGAATCCGGACAGTAGCATAAATGAGTTCACTTCCAAATATTTGGAGCGTTGTTGGATTGAGTGGGCTAACATGCTGACTTCAATGCAACTGTTAGGCAAACTAAGAATTAGGAGACAAGGGATGTAGAACAAATAGAGGACTGTGATATCTCATTAGCTGCAGTCCATGTCCCAAATATCCCTGGTGATTTTTGTGTGCAACCTAAATCTGCAAAAAGGAAATCTGTTAGGAAAAGAAAGCAATATCCCAAATACCAGAAATGGTGAATAAGGTTTCCCATTAAGATGAAACTTCAGTGGTGCTTATAATTGTTTCTTGCTGTTGTCTATTATGCAAATAGTCATTTTATCTCCTTTAGGGAGTTTTTTGTTTTTAGGTTACATTGCAATATGATGGTAGGCTTAAAGCCTTGAACTCGTTATAACTTTGATTTTGTTTTAACTATAATAATATTCTTTTTAAATTTTCAAAAAATATAAATTAAATGGAATAGTCAAAAGATACAACGCTAGGCTAATAACAAAAGGTTGTACCTAAATCTATATTATTAATTATTATAAACTTTTGCACCTGTTGTAAGATCAATACTATTTGTGTCATTAAAACAAAACTATTTGTGTGATATTATCACTTGCTAATAATCTAGACTATTTTCCACAACAGTTTGATGTAAAGAATGTTTTTCTTCACGGTAATATATATAATAGACGAAGTGTTTACGGATCTACTCCTTAGGTTTACACTAGAAGAAGGAAACATACGTAGACTAAAATGATCATTGTGTAAATAAAAGCAATCGTAAGAACATAGTTAAGGAGATTAAATCATGCACTGACATAGTATGGGTTTAAGCTAGTTTTGGCAAATAAGAACTTATTTTATAAATATGAGTATGTTAGATGATGTAATTGTAACAGATAATAACATAAATGAAATTAAGAAACTTCAAACTAAAGAATTTGAAGTAAAGGATTTTAGCTTCTCAAATGCTTGAAATTTCTCAGTTTAAACAAAAATTATTTATCTCATAAAAGAATTATATACTTTAGATCTCTTAACTGAAATCAGTATGCTATCTGTGAGCCAATAAATACTCCTCTTAAGGTGAATCATGTATTTTTTATTTCTCCTTTACTCCAATTCTAGCTAATAAGGAGAGATATCAAAGAGCAATTAAGAAGTTAATATATTTAACTTACACTAGGCCGTACATAACATATGCAGCTAGTTACGAGTCAATTTTAAAATCCAAGTGATCACACATAAATATTATTATCCAGATTTTAATCTATTTAAAATTATCTTCAGGAAATTGTGCTTTGTTCTCTGATATCTTAATGATGTGATATCTTATGTAGATTTTGATTTTGCAAGTAATAGAATGAATAGGAAATCCATTTTTATATCAGGCCCCAAATCAAAGAAAAGAGTTAGTAGGAATGAAAACTCCTTTGAAATGAACTCCTGAGGCCAAAACACAAGGGTTTTAAGTAGGTTATGTTAGACCTGATGGAATGTGCGGTTCAAGAGCTCGAGTTTCATGTACTCAGCTGTAGAACAACTGAGTTGGAGTTGGCATGAAGAGACTGGTGGCTCTACTGAAGTTAAGGGAAGCAGTTGCAGCATCAATTTGAAGACCAAGTCATTTTTTTGTTTATTTAATCGATGTAATTAGTGCTAAGTGTCTTTAGTGGTTTCTAGTTTTTAAGAGTTCTGTTATTCTTTAGTTTATGCAGACTTCCTTTATCCTTGAGTCTTTTATGTTTCTTTTTGTAGTGCTAATAAAATTATCTGTTCATAGCCTTCCTTTTCTTTGTTCTTCAACCTTCTGTTAACTTCTTTATCATCTCGAGAAGATCAGATCACAGCAGAGTGATGTACACAGAGGTTGAGAGGCTGCGAGAGTGCTCGAGTAATATCTAGAGTGCATAAGCTATTTTAGACTAACATTGGTATCAGAGCCAATGGTTCGGCAAAGGACGTGTATAGAGACCGTAATCTGATTCCGTGGTTGCCTCTCACGAAGAAGAGCAAGGAGATTCCTGGTAGACCTAGACCAGTAGAGTAAAAAGGCTCTTGGTGACGCCATATACTCGAGCTGTTAAAAAAAAAGTTTTAGCTTAAGGGGGAGTCCAAGCCGGGTACAGATCATCTGTACCCCTTATTCTGTACCCTCTGTCCCTTTCTGATCTCAACCATCCAATTTATTGCATTGGATGGTTGAGATCAAATGGGTATTGGGTAGGTACAGAATAAAGGGGACAGAAGATCTGTCCCCAGTCCAAGCCTAATGTGGAAGTTCCCACTTAGAGAAAAATTGTTAGAATGTCAAGTGTGAGTAAGAATCTCACATTAGAAAGAGATGAAACTAGTGAAAGACATATAAGTGAAAAAGACTCATAAATCTAATGCCTTAAAATTTTAGATTGAAGTGTAGTGTTAAAGTCTACGAGTATGTTCTTTTACTAGGTCCATATTAAAGATCACGCATGTAAGTAGGCTCCTGAGATCCAACAAGACCCTCATGCAAGTTTTTCAGGTGCTTGCCAACTTTTGCATTTAGAAGTCCCTTGTAAATATGTGTTAGTGTTCTTTCTCTTCGATCATAGTTACTGCTTCTGTCCAATCTCTCTTTCCCGTCTCACCAACTTACCATTTATTTTGCTAGCTATAAGCACTTAAAGATCAATGGTTTCTGTTTGTTCGCATCCATTACTTTCTTGAAATTGGGTTTCGTCAGAAGATTTTGTTTATATCTGCTGTGCTGCATGAGAGCATGATAGTACGTACAACCATGGGTTTGAGCTTGGTGGATATTTTCTGATATGATGACGGAACCATAAAAGTTCGATGAACGACTTGAGGTTCAACAGAAGCAACTTTCTCTGACAAGGTGGGGTAATATAGACCAAATGGACCACCAAGGACACAATTGAGGTTCAACAGAAGCAACTTTCGGTGCATGGTTGGCCCCAGGAAGAGAGTCCAGAACATGGACATCTGGATCAAACAGATTCACGTCAGTTTCAGCGCTAGTTAATGCTACATAACAATCACATTTCAGAATTGAAATCATATCCACCACGAATTGGTCAGAATAGTGCTCTGAGTGGTAGTGTACACAACCACCACATGTTACTTCATTTCAATCCAGAAAGCTCATGCAGTATATTTATCATGATAGGGATTGAAGAAACAAAGACAGATATTATATATTATTTAAAATAGTCAATCATTCTCTGCCAAATTGATTGAAATGTTCTCATTCGGATAAGACTTGCAGCTACTACTTCTGGTATTTGTATGTTTCGTGAACACAAAGAGTACATGGCACCTCAAAGAACTTCATCGACCCATGAGCAAAATAGAGAGGCCTTCATTGCTTCAGCTAAGAAGAAAATGCTTGTCCACTTCCTTGGTAAGGGTTAGCCAACAGCTTGCTTTATAGTTTTGCTGCAACATGTAGACACTGTATCTACTTTATTTCCACATGGTGGATCATATTTGTACACTGCACAACAAGACAGAACTTGACGAAGATTGGCGCCTTATAACTTGAGAATTCTGGAAATAAACCAACCATAATGGGCTTCAGGAGTTCTTGTATTGACCTAAAGGGTCATCGATGTAGAAGGGATTTGTTAAGAAAAATGCCCTTGGATCGAATATTGATTGAATTTAATAGCCCGAAAAAATAATAACGAAAATAAAGATAAACAAAAAAAATTGAGATAGGATACAAAGATTTACGTGGTTCGATCAATGTGACCTACATCCACGGCCGGAGGATGAGCCAAATTCACTAATATGTGAAGAATGTACAACAGAAGACTTTACAAAATTTTTCAACGGGAGAAATTGAAAGAAGAATGAAGGAATGGTGTTTCGTTTGGTGCGAGTCCTGAAGTCTCAACATTTCCTCTATTTATAGCAAAATTTTAGAGCATCCGTCCAAGCTTAATTCTGCACAATTCTTGCCAGAACATGGAGACAAAACTTTGGCCGCAGTTCACGTCAGGACATGGCCATAAGTTTCAATATTTGTTGGCCAACCAATTTCCTCAATTTCTATGGTTTGTTGGTAGAGGGACCAAGGCATAGTAGTCAATAAATCTCCACCTTGACTTGGTCCCGAACAATTAGTGATTTGCTCCACCTTCTCCGGCATTGCCCCAAAGGACAGTTTCACCAGCATTGAATACCAATCAAGTCCAAGCACTGCTTGAACTTGTAAACTGGAAGAGCCTTAGTAAACATGTCAGTAAGATTGTCCTTAGTGTTGATATTCTAATAAGGACTTTCTTTTCTACAATAGTATCCCGAATGAAATGATACTTCACATCAATATGCTTCGTCTTTTCATGATACATCTGGTCTTTCGTCAAATGAATAGCACTTTGACTATTACAATAAATGGTAGTAACCCCTTGATGTAGAGATAACTCGCTGAATAAACCTCTCAACTATAATGCTTCTTTGATAGCCTCAGTGACTGCATAAATTCTGCTTCAGTAGTAGATAGTACCACTACATGTTATATAGTAGCTCTCCAGCTAATGGCACAACCTCCAATGCAAAATACGTAACCTGTCAGAGACCTGCGTCTGTCGAGATCACCGGCATAATCTGAATCTACAAAATCAACCAAAGTATTGCTGGTTCTACCAAACTCCAAACAAAAGTTTGAAGTGCCCTTCAAGTATCTGATAATCCATTTCACTACCTGCCAATATTCTTTGCCAGGATTGGCCATATATCTGCTTATGACACTAACAATTTATGAAATGTCAGGATGAGTACATACTATTGCATACATAATACCGTCAACGGCACTAGAATACGGAACTTGTACCATATAATCTTCCTCTTCCTGTGACTGTGATGATTGCGCAGCAGATAATCTAAAATAACTAGCAAGAAGAGTACTAACTGCTTTGGCATATTGCATACCAAATCTCTTCAAAACTTTATTGAGATAATTCTCCTAGGTCAAGAGTAATTTACCAGCTCCTCGATCACGTCTTATCTCCATGCCAAGAATTTTCTTTGCTGCTCTCAAATCTTTCATCTCAAATTCACCATGCAATAAGGCCTTCAAATGCTGAATATCTGTGACATTCTTGGTACCAATGAGCATGTCATCAACATATAACAACAAATAGATGAAAGAGTCGTCATCTAACTTTCGAAAGTAAACATAACTATCATACATGCTCCTAGAGAAATCATGATCCAATATAAATGAATCAAACCTTTTATACCACTGTCTTGGAGACTGCTTCAATCCGTACAAGGATTTCTTTAACAAACACACCTGGTCTTCTTTTCCTGCAACTTCAAAACCTTCAGGTTATTTCATATAAATCTGCTCATCTAATTCGCCATGCAGAAATGCTGTCTTGACGTCAAGCTGCTCTAATTCCAAATCAAACATGGCAACCAATGCAAGTAATACACGAATAGAGCTATGTTTCATCACTGGTGAGAAAACATCATTAAAATCAACACCTTGTACCTGACTGTAGCCCTTTGCAACTAAACGTGCCTTGTACCTTACATTTTCAATACCTGAAGTACTTTCTTTTCTTTTAAAGACCTATTTGCAACCAACACTTTTCTTACCCTTTAGTGACTTCACAAGAACCCAAGTATTATTCTTGTGCAGAGATTCCATTTCTTCGTTTATAGCCACCACCCACTTATCAACATCAGTACTTGAAACTGCTTCCGTATATGTGGAAGGTTCACCGTCTTCACTTATTTCCTGTGCCACTGATAATGCATATGCAACTAAATTTGCATACCTCTGTGGTGGTCGAATCTCACATCTTGGTCTGTCTCTAGCTATGGAATGTTGTTCTTCTACTGGTTCATCTTAAACATGATCAGGATCTGGTTCATCAACTTGATCTATCTGATATGTAGAAGACGTCTGTGAAGAACTTGAACTACCAATCTCTAACTCCACTTGCTTCTATGCACTATCCTCTTTTTCTACATTACAAGGATTACAAGACTCTTTTCTAGGATACAACATAGATAATTCATCAAATGTAACATCCCTACTAATTACAAATTTATATGGTTTAAGATCAAAACACCACTAATGATATCCTTTTACCCCTGAAGCATAACCAAGGAAAATACATTTCTTAGCCTTAGGCTTTAACTTTCCCTCATTTACATGCATATATGATGGACACCTAAATATTCTTAAAGTAAAGTAATCAATAGGAGTACTTGACCAAACTTCCTTCGAAGTCTTGAAATCAAGAGGAGCATAAGGAGAGCGGTTGACGATGTAGCAAGTCGTAGCAATGACTTCTGCCACAAAATCAAGTGTCAACCCTGCATTAGAGATTATACATCGAGCCCTTTCTAAAAGAGTCTGGTTCATGCACTCGGCAATTCCATTTTGTTGCGGAGTCATTCTAACGATGTGATGCCGAGCAATTCCTTCATTTTTGTAAAATTCATTGAATTCACCTCCACAAAATTCCGAACCATTATCTATTCGTAACCGTTTAACATGTTTTCATGTCAGCTTTTCAATCAAAACTTTCCATTGCTTAAAGGTTAAGAAAACATCGTTCTTATGTTTCAAGAAATATACCCAAACTTTCTTTGAATAATCATCTATAAAAGTCAACATATACCGGGCACCACCTTTGGATGGAACACGAGAGGCTCCCTAAAGATCAGAATGAATATAATCCAAAGTATTTTTAGTTTTGTGGACAGTTGGAGAACTGAAACTGACTCATTTCTGCTTCCTAAAGATACAATGCTCACAAAAGTTCATCTTACCATTACTTTGATCACAAAGTAGACATCTTTTGCTTAACAACGTTAAACCTTTCTCACTCATATGTCCCAAATGCATTTATGACAATTTGGTAATGTCACCATCAGTAGAGATTGCCGCAACACCTGTTACTGTAGATTCCTGCAAAACATACAAACTACCATACTTGCAAATTTTTATCAATACAAGAGCACCTTTATAAATTTTCAAAACTAAGCCTTCAGTTGAGAACTTACACCCTTGAGAATCAAGAGTACTCAAAGAGATAAGATTTTTCTTCAAATCAGGAACATATCTAACGTCGATGAGTGTTCTGACGATACTATCATACATCTTGATCCGGACTGTACCTTTACCAACAACTTTGCAAGCAACATTATTACCCATCAAAACAATTTCACCATCCAATGACCCATAAGTGGAAAAACACTCCTTATCGGGACTCATAGGGTAAGAACAACCCGAATCTAAAATCCACTCCTTATTAGACTTGACTTTATCTTCTGTGATTACAAAGATAATTCTCTCATTCTCATCTGCTGCTACACTAGCCTCGGTGGTGTTGATGTTATTCTACGCAATTTTTTTCTCCTTATATTTCAATTTATAGTAGTCAGACTTTATATGCCCCTTTTTCTTGCAATAATTACAAATTTTATTTCTATGTCTAGATGTCGACCAGCCTTTGGATCTACTTCTTTCAAAATCTTTGTTTTCAGATCTACCCCATAAAAATAGTCCCTCTGCCTGACTTCCACTAGTCTCCCCAGTGATGTCCTTATTAATATGCTCTTTTGACTTTAATGCAGACTTAATACTATTATATGAGACTGACTCTTTCCTATAAATCATAGTATTATGAAAATATTTAAAAGACTAGGGAAAGGAACATAACAACCATATGACTTGATCTTCATTCTCAATTTTTACATCTACATTCTTCTAATCCAAAATAAGAGAATCAAATTTATCCAGACGTGAAAGAATAGATATACCTTTTGTCATCCTCAACATGTACAACTTCTGTTTCAAATAAAGCCGATTTTTTACAGTCTTCTTCATGTACATGGCTTTCAACTTATCCCACATACCTTTAGCTGTGCTTTCACCAGCAACCTCCTTCAAAACCTCATCGGAGAGATTCAATATGATAACTGAGCTAGCTTTTTTATCTAGATCTGTGAATTTATCTAATGTCACATCTGCTGGCTTTTTCTCCACTCCATCAGTGCAATTTTACACTCATCTTGTATTAAAATGACTTGCATCTTGAGTTGTCACATACCGAAGTTAATGCTCTGGTCAAACTTTTCAATGGAGGTCTTCGTTATCGTCATGATAGTTAAATATTGATATTTCGATTATTTTTCAACAAGTGGGCCCAACACGTGAAACTAGGACAACGGATCCCATAAAAGCAATGGACATGAGCCCCACAAAAGCTCTGGATGTGGGTCCTATAGACAAAGTCGGGGCATGGACCCCACAAGTAAAATTGAACTTCACTTACAAACAGTGAGCCCCACAAGATAAAACTGAGGCAGTGGGCCTTATAAGATAAAAATGAGGCAGTGGGCTCCGTTTAGACTCACAATAAAATCTAAGTTACTTTTTGATGTGGAGGATCCACTTTAGTGGCAACCACAGAGCATACGACAAGTTAGACCAAAAAGAGAAGCTCTAATATCAGTTGGTTCAGCAAAATGCCCTCGAATCGAATATCGGTTGAATTTAATAGCCCAAAAAATAGTAATGAAAATAAAGATAGATAAAATAAAATGAGACAGGATACAAGGATTTACGTGGTTCGGTCAATGTGACCTGTGTCTACGGTCGGAGGGTGAGCTAAATTCACTAATATGTGGAGAACGTACAACAAAAGGCTTTACAAATTTTCTCAATGAGAGAAGTTAAAAGAAGAATGAAGGAATGAAGTTTCGTTTGGTGCAAGTCCTGAAGCCTCAATATTTCCTCTATTTATAGCAAAATTTTAAAGCATCTGTCTAAGCTTAATTCCTGCACAATTCTCGCTAGAATGTGGAGACAAAACTTTGGCCGCAATTGACATCAGGCCATAAGTTTCAATATTTGTTGGCCAACCAATTTTCTCAATTTTCATGGTTTGTTGGTCTGAGGGACCAAGGCACAGTAGTCAAGAGGATTGTTCTCCAGAGACCAATCAGTGTAGTCATAGCCCTACACGCCAATTTTCAGATTCCCCGAGAGTAATGGCCTGGCTTTGTTAACTGTGATCAAAGCCTACCTTCATTTCTGAAAAGAACGGTACATCACTGGAACGGCAGCTTGAAAGGAAATGGACTTGACAAAACTACGTGCCAAAACAGGCATTTACAGGCAATTCTAGTCTGTTGCTTGAGACCTGACACGAAGGGGACTTGTCTCAATTTGTTACGTCAAAGAAGTAGTGGCAACCCCAAGCAAGGATTTCGGTTTCTAGAAGAGGGGCGCAGGGTTATTTAATGGATAGCGTGACGTGGATGGGCACAGAATGGCACTCCGAAACGGGACAGGTGAATTAATTCCTGGAAGAGGATTTCGATTAATCCATAGAGTGCATCGGTGTGCCAGAATCTCACAATTCAGGATCTTACAAGTGCCACTGATGTTGAACGTTTTAGTGATGTTAGGTGCTGGAAGAGACTTTAGTATCATCAATCATTTAATGACAATAATGAAACTCTAGTTGCACAGCCTTTTCTTATCAAATTGCTGTTTTAAAATCAATCCGTTTCCTGTTTATTACGGAAGCTTCGTCCTTGCAGTTTCAGAGACAAGAATAAGTATCAATGAGGTGAAACAATGACAGCAGTGGCTCTATTTTTATGATTCTGTTTGCAGATCCCCTAGTATGACATAAAACTGTTTACTTGCTTTATACTGTTGGACAAGGGAAGGGACTGGAAAAGACGTGTGTACCAAGAAGTGTGCACGTTGTGCAGGTGCCTCTTAGCTTCTGAAAATAAAAGACCCCACTGATAAGCTGTTGAATCTTATTTTAAATTGAATTTTAAACAATTTTTAGTATATAATAATTAATTTAAATTATATGATATTATAAATAAATAATTTGAATCAATTAAATATTAATATGATTTTAAAAATAATTTCTTAAAACATTAGTTAAAGATGTGATTTTCTCTTTTATGCTTAATAAAAGTCAAATAAATTCTTAACCTATTGTTACATCATATTCAAAACATAATAATAATTATTTTAATAAAATTAAAATTAAAATAATTATTGTTTTAATAAAATTAAGATGAAAATTAGAATTTTTTCTAAATTTTTTGTAATCATTAAAATATAAATCACACTTTTACCCTTGTAATTAGTTATCCAGAGACCAGCCACTGAACTGATTTGGATTATTCTCTTCAATTTTCTTCTCATTCTCCCTCCTGGTCATTGTGGAACTAGTTGTCATTTTGAAGTAAAGATGCAGCCTGCAGGAGCATCCATTATAACTTACGAGGATGTAATTCCGGCTGAGAGATGATGTCGAGGTCGAACCAATACGTTCTTCCCATTGTATGAAGGGCAAGCAGTAGGTGTACTTTGGTTGATTATGTTGTTTAAGATAGTCAAATTCTTTTGCATTTTGCTTAAGACAAGGAATCGAAAAGAGACTTTGACTAAACACTAGTTCACTTCCCGAACCATATGTACCGATGTCCTAGTAACAACACAAGTATACTATATCAAACTACAAATCGGAGCGTCTGTCTTTTCATTAAACTAGCAATCAATGTTTGTTAGATGTAGAAAAGATACTTTCTTATATAATTGTAATGCTAGATGATGAAAGTCAAACATTGCTCATTGTAGGCAGTTTTAGAAACGGTTGAGCATAACCAGAATAAGAACTGTTGCCTACCATAAGCTATGCATTATTGCGATGGAAGATATCTTCTGGCAAATTTGAGCTTATTACCATTGAAGGAGTTAGAAATTAAGAACAAAAATTGAAGCTACGAAGTCAGGGAGGCAACTAAAGCATAAGACAGAAGATCGAATAAGTGAACCTGATGCATAAAAGATGAGCCTGACATACATGTCACAACAGGAGCTGATTTAAGAACCGAGATTCGTGCTTTCAGAAGATTGCTCTGGTTGCTTATTTTCAAGGTTGGGTTGAACTGGAGTTGACGCTGGTGTGGAGGTGCTAGACGTACTGTGCCTTGGGGGTGGAGGGCTAATCCTTCCATCAATGCAGGAAGAGCATTTCCTCTCAGCCCAACTCTCTACATCGTACCGTCCGTAGCTCATGATTCTCCTGCCTGAGCAAAGCCTTCCAATCATAATAGCAACTATACATAAGACCACGATCACTACTAGGACAGCAATTACTGGACCAACCGAGCTGTGGGTTGCGTGAAAATTTAAGGTTTGCTGTGTTACGGTCTCTGCTGGTGGTTGTTGGCTAACTGGCATTGACATTCTGGCCTTGAAATGGTTCGAGACGAAAGGCTTTTAAGTTACTCCCGTGTAGGCTTTAAAACAATGAAGAAGCAGCAACCTTGATGAGAGCTTCAGGATTCTTTCTAATAGTTTTGGGGCATCACGTGAAAACGGTTCGAGTAAAATGACTTAACATGGTGGACGAAACCAGAGGCGTATGTTACTTGTCCCCACATGTGATATTTTAACAATATGTCAGAAGAAGAACCTCCGGACGGTAAAAAGGACGATAAGAAAAGCAAAAGGTGAAAAGAAGAATCGGGGAATCTAAAACAACTGACTATTGTCTGTATTAAGCTCCAAAACCTCTCTGCCAGGGGAACACTTTTCAGTTGCTTTCTCAGGACTACTCTCTGCTTCTGATAGGCAAACAAACCTCGAACATATTATTAAACAAACCTAGAACATAATATTTCAAAATTGAGTGACTTCCCACCAACACCAGGAGTCTAGGCTGTAGGCTATACCTAATTACTGTCAACACTGTCCAACCAATCCAAAGGACTTTTCTAATCTATGCCTTCATGTACAGAAACAAGGGAAAGTTAACCTATTGAAAGTATATTCACTGATGTTTATAGCTGTGCTGTAGATGGACTGATCATCTGAAGTCTAAGGAATAGTTTCTTTTTTTCTAGTACCAGCTCGCACTTAAGCCATATTGTAGGGTACAATTCGATGCTGAAACTTCCCCATAAATTAGAGCCTTTGTGACAAATAATAGTACATATGATGTCTGAATTTTTCAGGTCATAAAAGTAAAGTTCCCACTTCCCACATTCATGGCAGGCAGTTCCTGCTTAGAAAATTATGAGAGTGAACAAGTATTTGACCAACCCTTCAGATGGCCGGATACATATAGTTCGACAGTGACCATTTCAACTGCCATAACAGCTACACACGTATGCCGCCTTTAAATATATTAGACAGTTCGTTGCCATTCTTCTGGTTGATCTTTTATCTTCTTGACTGCTCCACCATGATTTTGCATGGTTTAGGATCTCTGGCTCTTTTAAAAAATAATAGATTCCATAAACAGCTGTTTGTTGTCAACCCGCCATGGAACCATACATCATCCATGAACCATAGGCGAAGAACTCATTTTGCTGCTAAATGGCGCTGAAGGCAGGGAAATGTGGACCACTGGGTTCTGACCAAAATTCAATAATGATGGACCTCTCTTAGCTCCAGAACGCCAGTTTCAACCCAGAAGCAATCCATCAAACACTGGCAAATGCAAAGTTTCCCTTCCAACTCTAATAAATCTTTTCAGACACTACAATTGGCAATGTTATAGTGGCCATTGTGAATAAACCGTATTATGTCTACTTCCAATAACATGAGCAGACTCCTGAAGAAGATCATTTCCGATCACCCGCCTGATCAATTGCTAGGTAATTTGCCAAAGCAGGGTATTAGGGTTCATTGGCCAGTCAAATTTGGCAAATATATAAAGTTAATACTGAATTCACACTTGGGACATATCATACAAATAATGCCAAAGAACGTAGAAAGTGCAATTTCTTGAGCGATTACAATCAATACAGTGAATGTATACTTTCATATGTCATTTCTCATTCAAAATTTAGGCAAGTAATACCCATGCCATCAAAGACTCAACGATGCATATAGCTGATGGTCATCATATCTTGCAAAATGTGTGCCACTTCCAATCAATGCCACACATTTTGCAAGAGAAGACATTGGGGACAATTGAACAAATATCAAAAGAATAGCACTAGCTACCTTTGAGGACCTAAATATGATATAAATCTTATTTCATATCCAGTTGAAATAAATATGGATAGTTACCTACTTAGCAGTTCTCTGCTTCTCTCCCTGGCCCCAATCAAATAGTTTGTGTTGTACACTTCCATGGCCCATACATTCGTAGCTGTCGTTTCTAGCTGCACCAGGTTCTCTTTATCCAGCTTCTTAACAACATTTGGATGCAGAGCACTAGCAACAAGAGTCTGTCAATGAGATGTTAAAAAGTTACAATTAGCTGGACTTTATAAAAACAGAAGAGGCTCGAGTAGGGATAATACACAGCTTTTATCAATTGTGGGCTATTAAACTTGAAATATAGGAAAATCTGTCAAATACGACCAAATGGTCGAAGGGTTCCATAAGTGTAAAATAAGACTTGAATCATATTATTCAGCCTAGACATAATCATAAAACACTTGTGTCTCAAGTTCTTTAAATTTTCTCACCCAAACTGAGCCAAAGCAAGCATTTAAAATTATAAACTTCAAGAGACTCTCATCGGAGCTGCTGAGTGCATTTTCTGGATTGACAGAAATAGAAAGATCTTGATTACAAGAATCAGCTACCAATCCATAGTTTCTCACAGTAATTCTATCATGCTTCTTTAAAATTGTTTCCAGATGATACTTGTTGGACCTTGAAGACCCGTGCATCAATACACATCCACAGCTATGAAGAGCTTCCACCGGAAGTTCTTCATCCAGCCTTAGCAAAATTGCTGCTCTTTCAGCATCAGCCCAGCAAAAACATGAAGATGATCCATCATCTACACATGCAAATGAGATATAGTATAAAACATAACATCGGAATCAAAATCTTCAAGCCAGCAAGGCCACTGTATACCAAGTCTCTTGCAACTGCAAGTAAAGGTAGTGGCTTCTTAGCTACCGTTTGCTTATGTCCATACGATTATTAAGAAAGCTTTCTACGCTCTCACTTCATCTTTTACAATCAGCCACATATGTAGCAAGCAGAATTTGCAGGTAAGTCAAAAAACAACTGCAGATCTATTTGTTACTTTAAACTTAACATTGATTAATGCCACAGCAACCCAAAGTTTTATTTAAAAAAACTCGGTATAAATATTACCCTTAATGATGCTCACAAATACTGCACATTTTTACACCCATTTATAACAACTTACCTAACACAAACCCCGCAAGTGGTATGTTAATACAATGTGAACTGGAGTGCACTTTTGAATGTATCCCATGAGATTTCTTGTACTCCAAAACCAAGATATGTACAGTGACTATCTGTTACAAACACGGAGGCAAATCATAACTGAAGTTCCACATTTCATAAATTGTTTTGTCAATGAAGAATATTTATGAAGGAGAAGCATAAATTTATGAAATTAACCCTAGACAAAATGCAAATATCATTATTACACTTACCCTGCAACTAATCTGCATAGGCTTGGAGCTTTTGCACCAAATTAACTCATAGATTGAGCCGGAACAAACTTTGTCAAAAGATCCAGCAGTTGATATATGAAAATCAGACCGGAAATTAGACATATCATGGTTTGGCTTATGGAGAACTCTTGTGCAATTTAGTACAATAAAAGACGTAGGTGTCAGCATCAATCGATTACCCTGCCTGGAAAATTAATACATATTTAGCCATGAAAAATTGCAGATCTCAGCATCAATAGCCAAACTCAAACATAGAAAAGTTGACAGCAAGGCTATGATATAAAGCCAAAACACTATAGCAGATGTCCTCACATAAACAACAGAATAATAACTATGAATTTTCAAGAACTCAACTCACTAATAGTTTGCATATCCACCCTTTCATCCATTAGCCAATCTAAATAACACCATAAATTCAGAGTTCTCCAGAATGTTCTGGCTTTACTGATTCTGCCCAACGTCACTCACTCTAGTGGAAGTTTCTTGATAAAACTCTTCCAAATTCAGTATAAAACTCTTCCAAATTCAGGATATCTTTAAACAGTAACTTCAGTCCAATGATGGCACAGGCTTCTTTTAAGAGCCACTGAGACTTCTAATTTTTCTAATCTCAATATTAGAGTTGAGGCATTGCCATTAAATTGGCAAGAGAAAGCAGAACAAAATGAAAATTAGAATTCATGTGAAAGCTCAACAAGGCTTTTATGTGCAGCATACCCTAACTTAAGGATCCGATGAAATGTTGCTTTAACACCAGGTCCGAATCCAACAGGGCACTCATATTTGCTTCTGAAACCAAAAATTTTGACCTAGAAGATACTAATTAGCGTTAGGGATAATGCAAAATATGTCATTTCCTGACTAAAGGGAGAGTAAGAAATAATCTAATAGAAATTTACCATTTTATTGTCCACAAAGACATGTATACAAACACTGATTGATATTTTCAATCTCTTTGCAAAAAAATCACCAGGCTCTCCACAACTTAAATGACTACTGGATGAGCTGTCGTCAAAAGCATGAACTCCGACCACATCTCCAAACACAGATATTAGACTTCCTTCAGGAAAAAGACAGCTGGAGATGGAAGATCCAGATAATGGACCACAAAGAGGCATTGTGGAAGGAAGATCATTAGCATTCTCTTCTGATGCTTGAGCAAACTTAGGAAGGCCCTCTTTAACTTCATTAAGCTTTATTTCCAATAAACCTAGTACATTGACAGGGAGATGAAGATGAACATCTGAACGAGATTTGGCACAATTGGCAATGGAGCTGTCAATATCTAGTTCAAATTGATCTCTAATCCTGGCCTCTTCAATGCTGAAAGGACGATCATTCTCAGGACAATCTTCTGTTGATCCACTATTTGTTAAAGCCTCATCATGACAGAATGAGAGCTCCCACAGATGTGTTCCAAAAGTGATAATTACCTTACGGAAACTATTAGCACCAGGGTCGTTAAGATGGCAACTAGATTCGTCTATATGATGCTTTACAATGTAGTAACCACCAATCTGCAACGTCTGGCATTTAGAAGCACCCATATTGTCAGTAAGCACATACATAAAATTCTCAATATCTCTTCACAAACAGAGAATTGGAAAACAAAAAACCTAGAGGAGAGAAGATATAACATATACCTGACACTTGTAAAAGCTTTCAGAACTGAATTCCAGCAATACCTTTTCTGCCATTGGCTTACGATAAGCACCATTCTGTAACTTAAATTTTGTAGAGCACAATTTTGCTAAACAGAGCAAGCTGGAACCATCAGACTTCCTGGTCATAGCTAAGCAGGGAATTTCAAGAGAATGGAAGTTTCCACATTCCCACTTGACAGATTGATCAAAAGAAGCGCAAGTACTGACTTTACCTTTACCATGATTATTATCATTCATCAAATCAAAGGCAAAAGTCTGGCTTGTTAAAAGATCATTTTTACAATTCTTCTCAGGTAAAGCTTCAAGGGAATTTACACAAGGACCCAAGGGTTCAGTCAGTTGACTATTCAAATCTTTAACAGTGCACAAGGTTTCATCTTTTCCCCGGAAAAAGAGATCCCACGGCAAGATGAAGGCCTCTATAAACATACTATACCCATCAGATATGACTGGCTCATCTTGAGACTGCAGATAAAAACATTAACAATTAGCACAAGAAAATGAAAAGTAGTCATTTGAACAAACACGCCATTCTTCATTCCAATTTTGGTTTCTTTTGGCAACATAATCCAATAAAACAGAAACTATAAAAGCAACTATGATTAAACTTGGCAAGAATTAATCAGGCTAAAGCATATCATACCTTCGGCAGCACAGGGTACTTATGCGCTATCCAGATCAGATGAAATCTACCACTCTGAAGTTTTTTCCAATCATCATTTGAGGCCAAACAAGGATAAATAGGAATATTTTTCTGGGTTGCATTTCTCAAGTGAAAACAAGCATAAACTGTCAATTGCACCTTGCTTTCCCATGGAACAAAATGAAAAATGTTTCTGCATGAGAGTAATTCATTCTCAAGCAACTCTAAAAGATCAAGGGCATGGGGTGTGCCCTCTACAATCAGACTATAGTTAACAACCTGAAAAAAAAGAAAGTCAAATTACTTGATTTCAGACATTTTACATAACATAAAGATTAATAATGAAGATCAGAAAATTCAGATGAAGACCAGGGTGATTGACTTGTAATTAAGAACAACCTCATATATGCTGCTGCCTTTCCAAGTGGTTGGAAGGTCAGGTATGATGACATCAATACTGCCTGTTGCATCAACCAGCTGCAATCTTCCAGAAAGCGAAGAAATCTGAACATCCAATAAAAAGACTTTAATCAACACTAGTTTTCCACTATTTCACCCAGGTCATCTTCAGAAAACAGAGTACATAGTTTGCACTTAGACATTTGCAGAGAGGGAACAAGTAAACAAATGGTCAAACGAATTTTAACCGAACAAACATTCACAACTAACAATAATATTATCCACCCATAGATTAATACCCAAAACCTTGATATTAGAAGCTTATTTTATATCCAAACATTGAGTGGGCCAACAAAATGAAATATACGAATCCTAATTTGATTAAGCACCTCAAACTTGCCATCAGAAAGTCAATTGTGCTCGACTACTAACCATACAATGACTAACTTTATGATACAAGTTCTTACATTTTAAAACAATCACATAACCCAGATAAGGAAGGCCACATAAAATTCCAGAGAAAATATTATGACTACCTTAAGGCACCCAACAAGAGAAAGACCACCTAATTCATGACTTGTAAGTATTCTTCTCAATGGTAGGGCATAAGATTTCCCTTCACAATTTAGAAAACTAACATTAGTCTTCTCCACCTGCGATAATGTTTTCATCCACATGGCTTGACAATGATGAAGAACAGTGGAGACAGGTGGAACCTGAGATGGGTGGTTAGAAAGTTAGCACTTTTTCTAATATACATTCTCAATCGCTACAAAACAGTAAATCCTGCAATTAGCTAAATATACTCTAATGATATGAAGCAAACCATTCTGATGGTATGCAATGAAAGAGAAAAGAGCATTGACATTACTGAACTGACCAATTTTAGGCTGTCAAAGTATCCTTCGCTACAACAGCCCAATGAATCATGTTTTGATACTTCTCTAAGTACCCCATG
This sequence comes from Erythroxylum urbanii, assembly GCA_027568935.1. Taxonomy (NCBI): domain Eukaryota; kingdom Viridiplantae; phylum Streptophyta; class Magnoliopsida; order Malpighiales; family Erythroxylaceae; genus Erythroxylum; species Erythroxylum urbanii. The sequence goes on along the minus strand of JAOQML010000006.1, from coordinate 2,980,091 downwards.
CTGCGAAAGGAAAGTTGTTCTAAGAAGACATAACTAAATCCAAAACAACAGCCTTACCATATCAGGTCATCAAACTTAATTTACCAATATACCCTAGCTCGAAGCACTGAATGAGGTAAATGTGACCTAGAAAACAACTGAGCCAGCCCTTCTTTCTGAAAAATACTTGCAATCATTCACAATGTGTTAGCATATGGCAATGTAAATGACAGCTGAAAAGCAGAAGTTTCACACAGTAGTAAAGCAAGGAAGTTACATGGTTTGATCCCAAAATCTCTTTTACTGATAAAATCCCAGCAAATTTCCTCTTGAAACATGAAATGACAAGTAATACCCTGAAACCGAATTAGCAACATATCAATACAAAAATTATGCCTAATGTCTTATGTCATAAGCATGGGCAAAATTTGACACCATAGCCTGGCAGAAAATGTCAATGACTCGATGAACTTCCCCAGTCGACCCTGTGATTGTGAAACCATATGACACCTGCAACAAATCAGAATATGGTTAACCAGTCTATATTGACACATTCCAAGAAAAGTCAATAGCTCTAATAATTTGCCACGTCTTTTAAAACGAAGAGAGTAGAAAGCATAAGTTCTGCAACCAAAATAACCGTATAAGTTCAGTTTCAGGCCAAATTAAGAAATAATTTCATCTAATTCCCAAGGGAAGATTATAGAGACAAAAGTGATACTAGTCAACAAGAATTAAAGAGATATACAAAGTAAATTCAACATGCGTTACCCAGATTCCAATGGGGAGAATAACTCTACATTAATGCTAGTCTTGAAGCAAGCCCCTAGTATGAGCAGTTTTGACCACGAAAACTTTGGATTCACAAAATGTACATTCTTCACAGAAACCTACAATTAAAGCAGATGGTTAGAAGCGCATACTTTGATTAATCGATTTGTTCTAGCCATAAATACGTATGAAGTCATTTCCTGTAAACAAGATAATAGAACAGAGTTTACTTACTATCGCGCCAACCCTAAGACTATGAGGTGCAGTGAGCAGCTGATCAGTTAGTAGAAGCCACACTTCTTTATCCAGTTCAACAACCATTCCTTGCATGTAGCTACCTTTAACAACACCAGTATAATCACCACATTCCCCTTTCCCCTCGACAAATTTTCCAGGAAAATTTGATCTTCCTTTGGACATTCTATGCAAATGCAGACGAGAATTTTCGGTAACTATAAACATCATCTGGGACTCCTCTTTTCCTATGAAGACCATCTTCTTTTTCAACCTCGTCAAAGTGATAAAGCTCCCTGTGAGCTTGCAAAGCACAGGATGCCAACACCATGAAGACCCACAAAAATATGCAAACAAGGGTTTCGTAAAACAATGACAATCCGTTTTTTGAATTGAATCTTCCTTACAACTACACAATTTGCACTCGCAAACTAGAATGCGGGTGATAAACCCACGAAGATTTTGAGATTCGCCACCACCAATCGAACATGGAACAACTGAAACAGGGCTTACAAATTCAACCGCACCATGAACGTTATAAAAGACCTTGGATTTATCGTCAGAAGAAACAGAAGAGAAACGAGAAGTCAGTGGAATCGAATCAATGATATCTGAATCAAAAAGGCTCAATTTGATAATTTCCAGAAACCCGCCACCAGAATGTTTCAAAGGAATGAAATTCCAAGCAAGAACCCTAATCTTTCTCCCGATTAAATGAATGCCAAAGTTAAGTACATCACAGCAAACAGTGGTTGAATTGTCGGAGAACTGAAAGCAATTATTGTTTAGACAACTTTGGGTTTCGGAAGGTAGCGTAATCGTCCCTATCAATAGTGCGGGGTGGTCCAGCGTAGTGAGCAATTTAGGATCATGCTTAGGGTTAGGATTAGGGTTAAAATTACGGTCTTCAGTGCACCGCGTTTCTCCATCAGACAGTAATCTGGAAATAGGGCGGCCAGAGTCTAGTGACGCAGCGGCGGTTAACGACCGGCCACGACGGACCAGTTCTGAGACAGTGAGGACCACAACAGAGTCTTCCATGAGTCAAATAATCATAGTTCGAAACTCTTTTCTCTTCTTCTTCCTTCTTACATACGAGCCATATAGACATATATTTGGCAAGTCCTGTTTTTTTTTTTTATAATTAAAATATACTAAGAAATCATTGGAAAAGTAAATCTTTATTAGTCCAAAAACTTAATCTTTATTGTAGTGAAATGTCTACTTATTGTCGCTAATAGAGTAAAATTAAACTCGGTGCCACGGTTCTTTTTATAAATTTCATTTAAAATATTTATATTTTATTAAAATTATATTTATTAATATAATTATTATATTATTAAAATATATCTGTTTATTTATAATAGTCAATCAACAACCATTATAAAAGTGTATCT
>JAOQML010000006.1:2948232-2963719 GCA_027568935.1 Erythroxylum urbanii | reverse complement strand
TCCGTTATCTTAGGTTATGTGTCGGAATGACCTACGGGCGTCCCGATGCGTATCCTAGGGTATGGGGTGTTACACAAAATATAAAAAGAAAGTACTAACAAAAATGAAAAGAAAAGGGTTTGAACACAAACTTGTTAAGGTTACTGAGGTAGTGATGGAGTCAAAGATGGAGACCAAATGTGCTTGATGCCAAGCTAGCTTTCCTATCTTATAATTGATTCAGAGGGAGTAAAAGAGTTAGTAATCCTAAATAATTTCAAATCATTAAAAGTTTATTTTTTAAAATTTGAAACAAATCTAACTACACAACAATTTAAACCTAACTACCAAACATGCTAATCTATGGTCATTAGCTTGACCTTGTATCATTGGAAACTCTGTCAAGATCAATTATGAGCGGCTTGCTTCTACCCTTTTCGGTCAATATCAGTTTTGTAGCCTGTAAGCAAGCTACAAATTACAAAATGAACAGAAGGACAATATTGATAAAGTTGAGAAAATCAATTAATTTCAGTAATGTCCTTTTTATTAACAAAATGTCAATAAAATAGGAAATAACGAAAATCCTTAAATCTTCCATTGAATCCAATAGTTTGTCCTATAAGAAGGTGAGTTGCTCTCTTTCCTCCTTAATCACCTTCGTCTCTTCTGCTTCTTCCATTTCATAAATAGAGACTTTTATAGCTTCTTCAAACTCGATGTCTGTTGTCATTTGTTCTTTAAAAGATTCAAACACATCAATTATCCTAAATTAGCTACTATCATTCGGATTCTTAATTACATCATTCATGTTGAATGTCACTTGGTCATCATTAATACGAAGGATAAGGTTTTTTTCATGGACATCCACCTAAGAATTTTCGATGTTTAAGCATGGTATACAAAGATTTGGAAAATAATATAAGGGGTTTTCATCTTTTTCTTCATCTGCTTTCTTGATTTCTTGGTCTTCTATAAGGTAGGGTTCAGCATGGTCTTCCACTGGTTCTTCTTGTTCTTCCCCATTTCTAAGCGTGATAGACTCATATTGCTCTCGTTGATATAATTCCATATTGATTAGAGAATCTTCCACACTTTTCCTACAAAATTCACAGGAAAGCTATCTTCCTTGAATCTCCAGGTTGTGAATAGAAGTGGCATGAAATTACATTACTTGATCAATTTACTCTTTTAGTCTCTTCTGGCCCTCTTCCATATCTGTGGGCTTATCTAAGATCTTTTCCAATTTAGAATCCCATAAACTGGACTCATGTTGCTGAAGTCCTGATAGGTCTTAATGTCCTAAGTGAGTCCTTACATTATTTGACCAATAGAAATCTGGATGGTTTTGCCACCTCAAAGCGTACATGTTCCAATAAGGATCGTTACTTCCCCAACCATACTGTGCCTTATTGTAGTTTGCAAAAGCTTCTTGCTCCCTATAATATCTATCCTTCATCATTGTTCTTTGCATTTCTTCTTGGCATCTAGCTCTTCAAATGTCTCATTCTCACTTTAAGATGTCTTGATGTCTCTACTTTATGCCCCAAACTTCTTTTACTTTTTTTTTATTATTTAAAAAAAAGATAGCGAAAAAGACTTAGACTAAAAAACTAAACTAATTGCCTCCCTAGCAACGGCGCCAAAAACTTGATCAGGTTATTTCGATATGTGTAAGTTTTAATTAATTAATCTCGATAATCAGTAAGTGGATGAGTAGTTCGTGCAGTACCTAAGATGTCGATCTCACGAGGAGGAATAATGTAATCCTAAAATCAAAGGCCAAAACAAATCACAGAAATTCAAAATGTAAAGAAACTAAAACAAGATTTAAATTCAATCAATTAAATCAATTCAATAATCAATCATGAAAATATTAATAATTTAGCTGTTCCAACACCCACTCAAGTATCAACCTAAAGGAATTACTAATTGAGAGAAAGGAGATTTTACCTATCTTTAATGATAACTTAATTGATTATGAATTATGAGATTATTGGTTCTAGATGATTCAAGGGTTGATTACTCTCACTCGAGTTATAACTATGAACCTTAAATTATAAACCTTAATTAGGTTATGGAAATTGCAATTTCTTAATTAACAACCTATCCAAAACCCTAATTAGATTTGAAGTTGTCCAATAAACTATCAGAAACCTATGCAAAAACTCTCTTCACACAATTTACCGATTTGATTTAATTCTTGTTTTATTAAATCACCTAACTCTTGTTAGCCTAATTTAATTATTTTTCATTTGATTCACCGTCTCAGTTTATTATTGAATTATGCATGTCTAGAATTAAATCACAATAAATCCAAATAACACATAAACAATTAGATTTCATTAAATCAAAGATAAAATCTTGAAGGTGAGTTTAGAACATCATCAACATCCAAAAATCCTATCATCACCTATTATTCCAATTCTATACAATAATAGAACTAAAAATAACAGAAAATACGAATTGAACGGACGACAGGAGGCAGCCACATCTGGAAACTCCTTATTCGAGATGTACGTTGAGTCAATTTCTTCTCCTCTTCTCTCTTCCTTCTTCTCTTTCTTTATCTCTTGATAATTCTCTCTAGGGTTTCTCTAAGAGTGGTTGATGCAAAAAACTTCCATTGCGTCTTTGTCTTATTGTTTAAATACCTTTTGTGTTTTGAGCAGCTCTAATGTTTTTTTGGGGTCCAAAAGGTCTAAAAATCCCTCGAAACTTGATGTTTTTTAGTGTCTATGCGTCTGTCCGATGTAGGCCACAATCGTGGGCCACATTTGAGCCTTCTGTTATGATCGTGGCAAGTAGGCCATGATTATGGACCATATCCTAAGCTTCTATTATGATCGTGGCTCTCTAGTGCTTCTATTACAATTGTAGCTTATTGTGCCACAATCGTGGGCCGTTATTTTGGCCTGAATGTCTTCAAAACTTCTTGGGTCTTTGGTGTTGACCCTAAAACACTGACAAACACATCAAGGTACCTTAAAAACATAATATTTAAGCTCAAAGACCTATGCTAATCCATAAAAACACTTAAACATAAATAATTAACAAACTAACACAATTTTAACCTAAACATATATTAAATGATTGAATTAACGACTAAAAACATATCAAAATATGCCATAAAACACGATTGAATTCATACTTATTAGTAAAACACATAACAATTCCTGAATAGACTAAAAGCTTTTATTACAACTCAGGTACAATCCTGAAAGAATTAGTTAATGTTTTTATCACTAATATTCTACATTTCCAGCAGGATGGAAGGCAATTTTCACAAGATACAAAGTCTAACATCCAAAATTTGGAGAGATAGTAAAATTCAAGTACATCTCTAAAAGAATTAGTTGATGTTGTTGCTACTAAACCTTTCAATTTTAGTAGGATGTAAAATGGTTTTAGCAAGATACAATGTCTTGATTGTTGACCTTGGTAAGTCAAATAGATCAGATGGTGGGAATTATCATTCACTTGGAATAATTACAAAGCGAAGAGAAGCAACCATTTCAACTTGAGGTGTACCCAAGGAACCTTGGTGCAGAGACCTTATAGAGTGAGAAGGAGCTTAAAAATCTTGAGAGGACTACTTAAGGGATTGCTTGTGAAGAAGAAGTTGAGAAAGAGCTTGAAATAGAAAATGATATATTAGTTAGCTCAAAAGTAAATACTGAGTTCCTAATTGTTGTTGAAACTAAGCCTTCACCTTTACCTAACAGATTAGAGAAAGTATACGAGGAAGAGTAGGGTGAAGAAATATTTCAAAAGTGCAGGGAATCACTAGAGATTAAGAGTTTGAGGAAAAGGAAAGACACTGAACGTGAGTAATCATCAACTTAGGCCCTATCTTGAAGATCCTCAAGTGGTGAAAGCGCATGGTCATCAAGTTTAAGGATCAATTATACAACTATCATTATAAGGAAATCGACAAACAAATAAGTAATGTTCCATGGGATCCTCATAATTGGGTTAATTCAATGAACTTATTCCTTAATAAGCTCTCACACATTAGTTTGAGTATCTTCATACTTTAATTTATGAGATCAATTACTTTCTTCATAAGAAAGAAACATACTATAAGAATATTTAGGAATAATACATAAATGTAAATTGAATCTTATAGTTATGATCTAATCATAATTTTAATCACATAGTAATTATTCTAGGAATTTTACCCTTAATATTAAAACATCAAATATAATTAAATTAATATAAAAAGATAAAGAATGCCTTTTATTAATTAAAAAATAATGTCATACATCAAATTGCAACCAACCAATTGGTTGTAAGGGCATAAACGAACAATCTCTCACTTGCACTATAAGCCAATCACCTACATATCTAATACCATATCCATCCATATGTTGATCGTGTCTCTTCTAAGATAATGGCTTAGGGAGACGATTTGTAAGATTCTCTTTAGTGGGAACTCAATCCAATGTTATGTCTTTCAGCTCCACTATCTCCTTGATCAAGTGAAACTTCCTAAGTATATGTTTGGATCGTTGATGAGACCTTAGATCCTTTTCCTGCTCAATAACATCATTATTGTCATTGTACAATACTATAGGCTTAATAATGTTAGGAACCACTCCAAGTTTAGTGATGGAATTCTTGATCCAAACTGCTTCCTTTGCCACGTTTGCCACTAAAATGTACTCTGCCTCATTCGACATTGAAATGGTTGGCTGTTTAGAACTCTTCCAACTTCTTGCATCACCATTTAGAGTGAAGATGTACCTTGACTATGATCTACTATAATTGGGATTTGATTTGAAACTGGTATTTGAATATCCTTGAAGTCTCATTTAAACTCCTTTATAAACCAAGAAAACATATTTAGTTCTTCTTAAGTACTTTAAGAGATTTTTCGTAGCTATTTAGTGACACTCACCTAGATTGGCTTGAAACTTGCTCATTATTCTACAAGCATAAGGGACATTTGGTCTAGTACATAGCATTGCATACAAGATTGATCCATTTGTCGAAGCATTTGGAACACAATTTATTTTATCTCTCTCTTATTCTTTTTAGGATACATACTCTTTGAGAGAGAAATCCCATGTAACATGGGTAAGAATCCTACTTAGAATTCTCTATGTTAAACCTTTTAAACACTTTGTCTATATATGTTGATTAGGATAACCTAAGAAACCTTTTTGATCTATCTATATAGATCTATATCCCCAGTAGGTTGCTTTTCCTATATCCTTCATAGAGAACTTCTTGGATAACCAAATCTTTATAGACTAAAGCATTGACATATCGTTTCCAATTAGCAATATGTCATGCATATATAGCACTAAGAAAACAACTACACTCCCACTAACCTTTTTATAGACATATGGTTCATCTACATTTTTCATAAAATCAAATTCTTTGATTGTCCTATCAAAATAGATGTTCCAACTCGGTGATGATTGCTTAATTCCATAAATAGACTTTTGCAACTTGCCTACTTGATTAGGAAATCTCTTGAATTTAAAACCCTTAGGTTGTGTCGTATACACATCCTCCTACAAATTTCTATTAAGAAATGCTATTTTGACATCCATCTTCCAAATTTCATAATAAGGATATACGATTATAGCTAATAAGATCCTTATGGATTTTAGTATAACAACTGGTTAAAAGGTTTCATCAAAGTGAACTCTTTGTTTTTGTTTGTAACCTTTTTTGTATTTATTTACATTAGCATCCATATTTTTTCTCTTAAAAACTCACTTGTATCCAATAAGTTCAATACCATTAGGCATATCCACCAAAGTCCATACTTGGTTAGTGTATATGGATTCCATTTAAGATCTTATGGCTTCACACCATTTTAAAGAATCAATGACAGATATTGCTTCTTTAAAAGTAGTATGCTCATTATGTATGATTGATACATTTTCCTTCCCCTTTTCAAGATGTAGATCTAATCTAATTGGGGGATGACATATCCTACCAATAGACTATATCAACTTAAGGTTCTTGTTCCATTTAGATATGAATTTGTGGCTCCTTAACTTCTCTAAGTTCTACCTCACTCCCACTACTTTCTTTGAGAATAAATTCTCTTTCTAAGAATGTAGCATGTCTTGAGACAAGCACCGTTTGCTCAAGAGGACGGTAAAATTAATATTTGATACTCTCTTTCTGATACCCTATAAATTTGCATTTATCTGATTTGGCTTGAAACTTATCAGATATTACACATTTCACATAAGCATCATGTAACGTCTTACTTTCTCTATGCTAAGGGTTAAAACCCTAGAATATTGAACATAAGAGTCATTGATGAGAAATTAGGAAAATGCATTTCATGCTCATACATCATATAGTACACACACATGTGAATATTAATTTTTTCACATATTAAAATGATTGTACATGCATTCATTAACACTTTTCGGGTATAATTGATTTATAAATGTGATTATATTGAGAATTATGGATTACATGTCTTGGAAGTTGTTTTAGCTAGTATAAATCTTGATTTAGAATTTTGGTGAAATTTAAGAAAAGTTTTTGAAAATTTGGGTAATTTGTTTGGACTAGGAAAAATGCCAAGTGATAAGGTAATTTATAAATAGTAACAGAAATAAGTGTAAAACTGGGGTAAAAATTTTGATAAATGACATTAGGATTTATTGATAAGTGTCATTGAAAATTGGGAGACAATTGGATTAGAAATTAGAGATAAATGGACTAGTTAAATAATAAGACCAAGTGGAGATTTATAGAAAATGGACATCTGGCAAGTGACAAGTGTCACTTGCCAAACCATGTCTTAACCCACGACACTCTCTCCTAGATGAAAGACTATCTTTATTTTTAATTATTCTTTCACTTTATTATTTACTCTCATTTCTCTGTTAATCTCTCTTCTCATCTTCTTTAATTTTCTTCATCCATGATCCTCTTTACTTACCTTGATTAACATGAACCTTGTTCTCACCTTTCATTTGCTACTATCATTTTTGTTGTCTTCTCCATATTTTTCACTAAAGACCTAACCTGAGGATTTTTGGAATGATGATGATCATATGAAGTTGTGAAGCTAGGGTTAAGTGTGATCTGAAGACATTGAAGCTAAACAAGTAAGTGTAAAGTATTATGTTTCATGATTTGTTGAATGAAACATGTTTTGATGATAGTTAGAAGTTAAATGATCATGAAATGGTAAGGTATGTATGCTGACATGTAACTGAGTAACTTGGATATGTTCTTGTCTTGTTTTTACATATATGATGATAGATAATTCATAAGATGTTGTAGTGATGATTTTGAGAGAAAAAGACCATTATGATGTTGTAAAAAGAGTGCAGAAATTTCATGAAGAGATGATATGCTCATATTCCATTTTTAATGCTTAATGACATGAATTTTTGGGTAGTTGTTATATAGATGAACTAGAATGATCTTGAGGTTAAAGAAAGGGCTAATATGGTGTCTTGAAATGGGGTAAATTAAAATGATAAGTTAGAAGCAAAGTGAAGGTGGAAATGAAGTTGAACATGTGCAGAAAATTGAAGATGAATCTGCATATGAATATGTTCTGTTTTTGGTGTTGATGATCAATATGGATTTTGAGTTGTGTGTGGATGATATTGGGCTGAAATGGAGTTAAGAATGAAGAGGAAATGAAGAGATTATGAATCCTAAGTGATAAACTATGGAAACGAATTGTTTGATGTATTATGAATGAGATATAGTATAGAAAGAGTTAGGATGTTATGTATGATGAGATTAAGTTGGAAATGGTGAATCAAATGAGTAGAGGTTTGAGAGTTTAATGTAATCAATTTCGTAGTTGAATTAGTATGAAATGATGATGCATTAGAGGAGGTGAATTTTGGAAATTTTGGAGTGAAATTGATGTTAGTATATATGTGGAAATTGTGGGAAAGGTTGTTAAGTGGAATATGCTTCTTATATGTCCACTATGCAGATGTTAGATCCACTGGGAAGACATTCTCGGGTTTTCCAACTTCCCAGCTCCTTTCATGTCCGTTTGGAGGGACACATGTCTATTGGGCGAACATTCTCTAGACACCTATATAAATATGCAATTTTAACCCTTTAGACGGAAAAATCTCTCATCTCAGTCTTCACAGAAGTTGTAGAACTTGAAGTCCTCTTTAAAAGCATAATTGAATGACTTTAATATGACATCCATAGCGAAAGTTTTTCCTTTTTTTCCTAAAGTCACACACACACACACACACACACACACACACACACACACACACACACACACACACACAGATACATATATATATATATATATATATAGCGAAAGTTATGCCTTTTTGCCTAAAATGACACACACACACACACACACACACATATATATATATATATAATTTATTGACTTATCAATGCTTTCCTATAATGCATTTAGGCTTGAATGGAGCTTGAAATGTACTTAGTTTGGTGAGAAAATAAGAGTTTAAATAAGTGATATGTTTAGGGTGATGATTGAGGATATAATGTAATAATGACTTGTCATAAATTTGGAATTTTGAGATGTTATGAGAATGAAAGTGAACCTATGATGGCTAAAGTGATTCAATTATGATGAATGATGAGCATTAAGTAAAGATAAATGATAAATTGGATGTTTTGTGATCTTTAATGCTTGGATAACCTCAGTGAATTATATAATGATGAACTTAGAATAATCTTGTACAAATGAAGTGTAAACTTAAATACATAAGTTATGAAGTATGAATGATCATATATGATTGACATTGAGCATACATTATACATATCACATATACATAAGTATATGATTAAGTATTCTTTTGAATGTGCAAATTAGTAATGTGTAAATATGTATATATTGCTTGATATTGAAGAGTAATTAGAGCGACAACATCTAGACATTGCCGAGATATCGAAGTAATAAGCTATCTAGAGCAAATTGTGAGTAACCTAGATGGTCTCACAATGATTTATTGTTTGTTTAAATTCTGTATTGAATTATTATGTAATGTGAATGGGTTGATTCCAGAAATTAAATGTTCAAGGCATTTGATGCATGAATATCATATTGGAAGTGCTCATTGTATGTGAATTTGAGGAAATAATTGAACTCAACTTAACTATCAAATGTCAAACTAAAGTCTGATGATAAATGTGAATGAGAATGTAAACGTGAGTATAAATGTGAATGATTAAGCATTAGAGATTGATAGAATACATATGATGCATTTCACTATATGAATGCATGATAACATAAGGCAGTTGTGACTGGAGTTGTCAGTGAAAAAAAGCTTAAAGCTCAGAATGTGGTAAGAGCCTCTGGCTCACTATGTATAATGAGCCCTATATCTCCAATGGATAAGGACAATTATCAATGGGCCTGGTATCCAAAATGGATACGAGATAGTGAAAAAGGCACTCAGTCATAACAACTTAATAAACAAATGTGAGTCTCATGAGCATTGCATATATATTTGGTATGTATGTTTTGAGTAATTCTAATGTATTGTTGAATTGTGTTGAATGAGAAATGTGAAAGTTGTGAAAAAAGTGTTTTGTGATGCTATATGTTGATAAATGAAATGACGTGATTATATGAGTTGTTGTGTTATGTGATATGAGTGAACCATCGAGGATGGTTAACTTATTGAGTTCGTAAAACGTTAACTTCTCAGGTTCGTGAGAGGCGACTTAGCTTCTAAGATAACTTAGAAGTGTTCTAGTACTGCTTTTAGGTTAGAAGAAATAGCTCAAAGGTCGATCAGTTGGGACCTAAGGATTTGGATAAAATTTTTGTATAATTCCTCATTTATGTAGTATGTTTTGTAAACAGAGCTGTAGACTCTGACAGGTCATTGATATTGTACATACATGGATGTTGTATGTAATGCTACATTGTATATCATGTTTTATGAAGTGAAATGAGGAATTTGGGTTTAGACATATTATGATATTTATGTTTTAAATTATGATGCCATGAGATAAGTGAAAGTGATCTAGTTAGCGTGCTGCTTCCATCAGGTATGTGCTTGAACGTCTGAAGGGTTTATGGGCATGTGTCGGATGGGAGTGGGCATTATAGTGCTTAGTATCAGAGCATGGTTCAGAATCCATAGGGATATATAGGAATATTAGACATGAAATATCATGAGAAATGTGAATAGTAATCGAAGTTGTTCTCTATTATAGGTCATCCGCCGTAGGTGATCAAGTTGGAAGGTCAGCTGACATAAATGACATAGAATTAGTAGGAGCCAGTAGAGCGTCTTTGGTATCTTGACTTGAAAGAATTCCTAGAATTCCCGAGAGAAGGGAAAGGAGGTATGATAAACTGTAAAAATAGGGGGTTGTGGACTTTTACAGAAGTATAGACCCTGCAGAGGTTAAGAGATGGCTAGAGAGAATGGAAAGAGACTTCGATCAGATAGACTACAAGTCAGATGAGGAGTTTGACTATGCAATTTCCTTACTACAAGGCCCAGCATACCAATGGTGGAAGGCTATTCTAGGCAATACCAATAGGACTTGTAACTTGAAGTGGGAAGACTTCCTGAGAGTTTTCAAGGAAAATTATATGCCCAAGATCTACCTGGACAGAAAGATGAAAGAATTTTTGGATCTAAAGCAGGGCAGTTTATCTATGGCAGAGTATGAAATAAAGTTCAACGAACTAATGGGTTATGCTACTGCCTTGATTCCTACTGAGGAAGACAAGTATAGGAGATTAGAAGATAGGCTGAATATGGAGATTTGGACGAGGTTAAACATTTCTAACTTGGGTAGTTTTATAGAACTATGAGTTGCCTAGATTCAAATTGAGTAGTTGTTGAAGGATAGTCGGTTAGAATATGGATCAGAGTCTAGAATGAAGAGGCCTAGTGAATCTCAGGGTGGTTCTGGTAGGAGGTTTAGTAAGCGTCAGAACTGATCTTTTAGACCGTGGACTCGATCAAGACAGTCAGGGTTCAGACAGAAGGGTAACTTTGTGCAGTCTAGCATAGAAAAGGTGCAGTATCAGGTTAGTTACCAAAATGTGAGCATTGTGGGAAGAAGCATAGTGGTGGCTGTTAGAAGTTGACAAGAGCGTGCCTTCGATGTAGCTCATTTGATCATCAGATCAGAGACTGTTTTATTATGTATCACGCATAGTTTGGAAGAAGAGAAGGAATGGTAATAGAAACAACAGTCCAGTAGAGTCAAGCTGGTAGGTCTAGATAGAGAGGCCGTGGTAGAGGTAGAATAAGTTCTGAGAGTCATACTATTAGGAATGAGGTGCGAAGCAACCAATCGCAGTCTTAGGTTAGAGTTTATACTATGACCAGACAAGAGGCTTAAAATTCTCCAGACGTTATTGCAGGTGTATTACTTGTATTTACTTATGAAGCCTTGCATTGTTAGATCCTAGAACTATGCATTCTTTTATTATACTACATCTGGCATCTAGGTTGCATTGTGATATAGAACTCTTGAAACATAGATTATAGGTGAGTATACTGATAAGTAGTACTATAGTAATAGGAGATGTCTGCAAGAGGTGTTTGATTCGGGTTGATCAGGTAGAATTAGAGGCAGACTTGATTGTATTACAGTAAAGAGAGATTGATATTATTGTAGGTATGGGTTGACTCACTGCTTATAGGGCTATCATTAACTACTACACTAAGGAGGTAATATTAGAATCTCCTAATCAGCCGAGAGCAGTTTTCAGAGGTATTAGTTAATCAGTGCCAACCATACTTATCTCATTTGCGAGTTCTTTGAGGTTGATGCAAGGGGGATTTGAGGCTTATTTGGCCTACGTCATCAATACTTGAATTGAGCAGAATGTCCAAGACATTCCTGTGGTTAGGGAATTCCTGGATGTATTTCCAACCAAGTTACTTAGTTTACCTCCAGATAAGGAAACATAGTTAACGATCGACCTAGTTCTAGGGGCTGGTCCTATATCTATTCCTCCATATAGGATGGCACCTGTGGAACTAAAGGAATCAAAGGCTCAATTACAGGAGTTACTAGAAAATGGTTTCATTAGACCCAGTGTTTCACCATGGGGAGCTTTATTTTTGTTTGTAAAGAAGAAAGATGGAAAGCTGAGGCTGTGTATTGTTTATAGGCAACTAAATCAGGTGACAGTGAAGAACAAGTACTCGTTGCCTAGAATTGATGATTTGTTTGATCAGTTACAGGAAACTCAGGTGTTCACCAAGTTAGACTTGAGATCTGGGTACTATTAGTTGAAGATAGCCTAGGCTGATGTATTAAAAAGTGCGTTCAAAAGTAGGTATGGGTATTTTGAGTTTTTAGTAATGTCGATTGGGTTAACTAATACCCTAGCTACATTTATGACCTTGATGAATAAAATGTTTCAGCCCTACTTGGATCGCTTTGTGATAGTGTTTATCGATGACATTTTGGTGTATTAGAAGAGTAGAGAAGAGCATGCTGAGAGCACTTGAGAGTAATTTTATAGATTGTGAGAGAGAAATAGTTGCACGTCAAATTCAGTAAATGTGAGTTTAGCTGAATCAAGTAGTGTTTCTAGTTTGCATAGTAACTAGACAAGGCATACAAGTGGATCCAAAGAAGATAGAGGTAGTGATGAAATGGGAAACTTCGAAGAATGTATCAGAGATCTAAAGTTTCCTCAGATTAGCTAGATATTATCAGAGGTTTGTCGGAGGGTTCTCGTTGATCTCAGCTCCTCTGACTAAACTCTGAGGAAGAATATAGCCTTTAGATAGAATGATGAATGTCAGAGAAGCTTTGAGGAGTTGAAACATCGGTTAACTATCACACCGGTGTTGGCTATGCGATTGGGAACTGGAGGATATATGGTTTATAGTGATGCTTTGCATCAAAGATTTGGATGTGTACTGATGAAGTATGGCAAAGTAATAACCTATGTGTTAAGTTAAGAAGACTTCACTTCTTATATTTATTTTGATGAAAGTAAAATAATAATAGTAAAAGAAGTGTGTGAACTATTTTGATGAGTTTGTTAAGTGCGTAGATAAATATAAGTAGCACAAATCATCAAATCAAGATGATATTCAAGAGCTGACTAAAACAAAGTGTAAGACAGACCAGACGAAGTCGTAAGATGAAGTGAAGACATAAGATGAAGCATACAAATCAAATCAAGATGATATAATTGAAGAATAATCTACAATGTCAGTTAGTTAGTTAGTTGGAGTTAGTTATAGGACTCAACTAATAACTGATCTCTAGAGATTCTACAAGCAGTTTTCTTAAGAAGACCATTGGAGAATTAGACTATAAATATCAGTTGTAGTCATAAACAAAACAACTTTCAACTCTCGACTCTTTACTTACACGAAATAATTCTATGATCAAGTGAGTATATTGTAAAAATATCCTGAGTGAAAAGAAGGAAGAAGAGAGATCAAGAACATCTATAACGTGAGTTTAGAAAACTCAAACAATATCTTTTCAAGTGAAAGGGAAGGCTAGAGCCTGAAGAGGCTAAGATAGCAGATAAAGAATACTTTGTGAAAGAGACCTAAAGAGGCTTTGGAAGTGAGAAATAATACTTGTAAAGTTGCAAGAGATAGTGAAATCTCAGATAAACTCTGAGGACTGGACGTAGCCTAAAAAGGGTGAACCAGTATAAATCGTGGTGTCATATTCTCTAACCCTTGTCTCTTTAATTTCTTATTGTTAGAAGAATAGATACTGTTTCCGCTGTTGCATTAGTCAAACAAAATAAGTGCGTTGTTTTATAATCATTTGAATCTTTCAAGAAAATCAAGAAGTTTGTTTAAAGATTACTATCTTAGATGATTTAACACAATTTAACCCCCCTTCTTGTGTATTTTACATATTATACGTGATTTTTATAATAACAAGTGATTTACTTCAGTTGGTATCAGAGCGAAGTTTTCTATAAGCACTGTTACAAAGTGAGGACAAAGATCCATGGCTAAATCACATGTTTTTATAGCTGAAGATGTCTCAGTCACAAGACCTCCTGCATTCAATGGTGAAGACTATCATTATTAGAAGGACAGAATGCGGCTCTTCATAAAATCCACCACATTGATCTTTGGAATATCATTGAAGGTGTTCCATATATTTCAACAAACTATGAAGGGAAAAGCATATCTCATGACCAATGGTCAGTTGATTAGAAAGCTTGTGCTAAATTAAATTCAAAGGCCAAGTTCTTTTTAAGTTTTGCTCTAAGCAAAAGTGAATATGATAAGGTTCATAGATGCGAATCTGCAAAGGAAATGTGGGACACATTATCCATTGCATATGAAGGCACAAACCAGGTGAAAGAATCCAAGATTGGTATTCTTGTTCATCAGTATGAGCTATTCAAGATGAAAGATGATGAGTCTATTGATCAAATGTTTGCACGATTCCAAACAATCATTAATAGACTTAAAGCTCTGGGAAGACTCTACTATAGTCAAGATCATGTCAGAAAAATCTTCAGAAGTCTTCCAAAAAGATGGAGACCCAAAGTAACAGTAATACAAGAGGCCAAGGAGTTAAGCAAGCTAAAGCTAGATGAATTGCTTAGTTCACTAAAAATCTATGAAGTAGAGCTTGATACAGAAGATAAACCCAGAAGGGATAATTCTATTGCATTGAAGGCTAGTCAGAAGAATCAAAAAATGCAGAAAACTAGAAGCACGTCTTCAAAAGCATTAAAGATTGAAGAAATCAAGAATGATGATGCTGGTGAATCTGATCAAGATTAAGTGAAGATGAAGACGAACTATCTTTCATTTCAAATGTGGAAAAAAAACAAAGTGAAATAAAGACTCCTCTTTAAAAAAGATTAGCAAAGACGATTCGAAGAATGAGAAAAGCTTTATCGTCTGCTATGAGTGTAAAAAACTAGGACATTACAAGTCTAAATGCCCCTTAGTCAAAAGAAAACAAAAGAAGAGTTAAGGAAACAAAAAAGGCATGATGGCAACATGGGAAGATCTAGATTCGTCTAAATCTGAATCCAACTCAGAATCATCAGAACAAGTAAATATATGCTTGGTAGCTAAAGGTGAAAGCGATGATGAGGTAATCTCATACTTTCATGATCTTCAGCATGCCTATTTAAAATTGTTAAAAGATACACATGCTATTATAAAACAATATAGATTGTTGAAAAAGAAATTCGTTGAAAATTCTAAGAACACAAAAATCTTAGAAGAAGAAAGCATTTACCTTAAGAAACAAGTAGATGATATGAAAAAGAAAGTAACTATACATAAATATGAGGAGATTAATCAGTTAAAAAAAGGATTAATATTCTTTCAGTAGATTTATCAAAATTTACATAGAGTACAAAAAGGATGAATGATATGATTGGAAGTTATAGATATCCAGATGATAAAAGTGGTTTAGGCTTTTTTGGTAAAAATACAATTCATAATAGAAATGTTCTTCGTAATAGGAATTTTGTTCCTAATAGAAAGAAAAAGAAAAATTATTCTTATTATTATTCTAAGAATAATTATAAGACTAACCCCAAAGGACCCAAGAAAATATAGGTACCTAAGAAGGA
>JAOQML010000006.1:2917365-2927482 GCA_027568935.1 Erythroxylum urbanii | reverse complement strand
ATACAACTATAACTTTTTCAAATTCTCCTAAAATAAATATATAAAAAGTTTAAAAATTATATTAAACGATCAAATTGACTAAGGTCCGATAAACTGTTCATCTACAGACCAATTGACTCCCAAAAGCCACGAGCCATTTTTAGCCTACTCAAATCATAGGGTAGGCCGAGCCGGACCATTGACAGCCCGATGAGCCAACCAAACTAGTTGATAGCCCTAATCGTGTATTCCTTAAACACCTTGACTCATAATTACAGGTCTTCTCGTGGCCGTACACTTCATTATTAGAGAAGATAAGGGTCCATTGGTCTTTTAGCAAGTCAATCTTGGCCGCCGCATATCTTTTATTTTGGTCAAACGCTGCACTCATACCCTTCATTTGTAGCCCAATAGCATCAATGCTTTATGATATTCATTAAGACAGCAAGGCTCCTTACTTTTTATTTATTTAATATTAGAAGTTATTATTTATTTTGAGCCCTTTATATATTTTGTTTTTATCAAGAATAAACTAGTTAAGATCTTTTTTTCTTTTTTCTCTTATTATTAAAAATTTAATAACAACGAGACCTAACAAGATTTTCTCTCGATTTGAAATATGAAAATGTTTAATAATACGCAAATTAATATGATTTTTTAACCCTTTTAATGCATCTAATTTTTATTATTTTTAAATTTTATTTTGTTGTAAAATAAAAACAGAAAATAGGTACGCTTTTTAGTTTTTTCTTCTTCTTGCAGCAGGCAGTAGATTGACCTTCGCTCTGTACGTAATGCAACTGAATTTTGACTTCATGTGTTCTCTCCAATTTAAGAAATACAGAGCAAACTGACAATCGCTGCCACTTTCTTGCGTAGCGGTTGCCACGTAGCTCGCCGCAAGCTGCGATGGGGGTCACGGACTTTTTCGCCGGGGAAATTGCAGCAGAGCTACTTAAACTTGTAATTCAAATATCACGCAAGTCATTGCTGTGCAAATCAAGTGCAGAGTCACTCATGAACAGCATAAATGAACTCGGCCCCATCATCAGAGAAATCAAGTACTCCGGCGTCGAACTTCCGGCGATACGTCAGTCGCAACTCGACCGGCTATCGGAGACTCTCCGAGACGGAGTCGAGCTTGCCAAGAAAGTCGTTAACTCCAACAGATGGAACGTGTACAAGAACCTTCATTTGGCTCGGAAAATGGAGAAGCTTGAAAAGAAGATATCAGCTTTTGTTAATGGAACCATGCATGCTCATATATTGGCAGACGTGCATCACATGAGGTTTGAGAGTACAGAGAGATTTGATAGGACAGACTGGTCGCTGAGGAGGCTGGAGCAGAAGATTGATGCTATGAAGATTGGAGTTGGTAGTGGAAGATTGGTGGAGGAAGCTGTAAGTAGAATGGAGATGGCGGAAAAGTTTGAGTCTTTATGTTCAGAAGAGTTGTTTGGTACGGGAATGGAGGTTGCCAAAAGGAAAGTGAAGGAGATGATGATTGGGAGTGAGAATTTTGGGGTTGTTGGGATCTGCGGGATGGGCGGCTCTGGGAAGACCACTTTGGCCAATGAAATATGTAGGGATCACGATGTTCAGAGTAAGTTCTCTTATAAAGTTGTAGTTTTCCTGTCACAGTTATGATTAACTACTTTGTGCTATGAATTCATCAAGATTTCTAAATGAGTCTGCCTATTGGAATTTTGTAGGCCAATTCAAGGATAGGATTTTGAAGCTGACAGTATCTCAGTCTCCCAACGTTGAGCAACTAAGGGCAAAGATTTTGGGGTTTATTGCGGAGATTGACGTTAATGGAAGTTTCCGTGATCGTATTACTCCAAATTGGAATAAACCAGTAGGGGCGAGAATGTTAATTGTTTTGGATGATGTGTGGTCAACGCCGGTGCTTGAGCAGCTCATATTTAGAGTAGCCGGATGCAAAACACTTGTTGTTTCCCGTTTCAGGTTTCCGCAAGTTGTTGATGCTGTTTATGAAGTAGAATTGCTGAGGGATGATGAAGCAATCTTCCTGTTCTGCCACTATGCTTTTGGACAAAGATCCATTCCTCTGGCTGCTGATGCCAAATTGGTGAAGCAGGTATCAGAATCTCCCTTCTTTCTTTGTTCTGTGTTGGCTGTTTTTCTTCTTGGTGTTGTTAATGGTGACAAGTGATTTGCAGATTGTAAATGAGTGTAAAGGACTTCCCTTGGCTCTTAAAGTGATTGGAGCTTCACTTAGAGACCAACCTGAAATGTTATGGGCAAGTGCAAACCAGAGGCTATCAAGAGGTGAAACTATCTGCGAATCTCATGAAAACAAGTTGCTTGATAGGATGGCAATAAGCGTCCGGTTCCTGCCTAAAAAGGTTAGGGAATGTTTCCTGGATTTGGGATGCTTTCCTGAAGACAAGAAAATACCTCTTGATGTTCTCACCAGTATCTGGATTGAGTTACATGGCCTTGGGGTGGAAGAAGCTTTTGCTATCCTCGTTGAGCTCTCGAATAAGAATCTTCTCACCCTGGTGAAGGATTCACGGTATGTTCACAAATCCGACTATATTCAATTTTGTGTTGTTTCACCATTGTTTTTCTTTCTTAAGAGCTTGGATTGGTTAATTTGGCAGAGGTGGAGACCTGTACAGTTCTTATTATGAGATATCTGTCACACAACATGACGTGATACGAGATCTTGCTATTCATCTGGGCAATCATGAGAATACAAATGCTGCCAAGAGATTACTTATGCCAAGAAGAGAATCGGAGCTTCCTAAAGAATGGGA
The DNA here is from genome assembly GCA_027568935.1 of Erythroxylum urbanii. Taxonomy (NCBI): domain Eukaryota; kingdom Viridiplantae; phylum Streptophyta; class Magnoliopsida; order Malpighiales; family Erythroxylaceae; genus Erythroxylum; species Erythroxylum urbanii. The sequence goes on along the minus strand of JAOQML010000006.1, from coordinate 2,924,720 downwards.
AAGAGCTGCAGATCAACCATTCAATGCTCAAATTGTTTCAGTTCATACAGGTATCTCCCCTCATTTTAGGGAATGTTTTGTGCTAAATAATTGGTTAATGTGAATCAAAATGCAGCTTTATTTTCAATTATAGTTTTTCTCATCTCTGAATATCATCAAATTTTAGGTGAAATGAGAGGCATGGAATGGTTCAGGATGGAATTCCCCAAGGCTGAAGTTCTTATTCTGAATTTCTATGCGAATGAGTACTTCTTGCCACCATTCGTCGACGACATGCCCAAGCTCAGGGCAGTGATAGCGATAAATAGCGGCCCACATATTGCAAACCTTCAAAACTTTTTAGTTTTCTCTGATATGGCACATCTGCGGAGCCTGTGGCTTGAAAAAGTTTCCATTGCTCAATTTTCTGAATGTACTGCCCCATTGAAAAACCTCCGGAAACTCTCTTTAGTCCTATGCAAGCTTGAGGGGTCTGTCATAAACCTACCCCAAATGTGCCCTTCCCTCCAGGAGCTTACAATCGACCACTGTGACGATTTAATTGAGTTACCTTCCAGCATTTGTCGGATACATTCCGTGAAGACTCTTAGCATTACCAACTGCCACAACCTACACCAACTGCCTGAGAATTTGGGGGACCTGAAATGGCTCCTAATTCTGAGGCTATACGCCTGCCCGGCTCTGACGGTGCTTCCAGCAAGAATGTGTGAGCTTTCTAGATTGAATTATCTGGACATCTCTCAATGTGTCAACTTAAAATGTCTCCCTGAAAAGATTGGAGAACTATCAAGCTTGGAGAAGATCGACATGAGGGAATGCTCACAAATATGGAGTCTACCAAAATCTGCTGCCTCATTAGAGTCATTACGTATTGTAATTTGCGATGAAGAGGTTTCGTGGTTATGGAAGGACATGAAGACTAATGTTCATGTCCAAGTCGCTGAGAAGCGCTTCAGTCTGGACTGGCTTGATGAGTAAGAGGTCTTGTAATATCCCTTCTTCATGTTTGAAGATGGAACTCTTAAAACCTGTACGATAGTCTAACTAGTCAAATTCTTGTACCTATGCCTCCTCAAGCATTGGACTAAATTTGTTCGTGAAGTTAATTTATGTCCAAATTGAATAAATCCGTACTGTCAAGTTTTTGGCAGAAGTTAAAGAAACAAAACAGGTTGTGTTTCACAAGAAGGCCATCAAGTGTAGATTGAGATTCAGAGAATGTAGAAAGTGAGGTTACGGGCGGCTAAGGGAGCAAAAGTGGACAAAAATCCCACTTTGGCATCATTTCTGAGTACGGTCTTCACTGTCAAATAGAGTTAGGTGTTAAAATTTGGAATGATTCGCTGATCTAAGAAAGTGTGAAACACCTTTAGAGACAGAGAGTTCAAAGGAATACGAAGTCTGCTTCGCTTCGGTTCACTTTTTAAAGTCACACGGAATCCACAAACCAACGTGTGGACCCAACAAAGTCTATTCCAGTCAGGATTTTGCCTCCTTCCAAAGACCAGTGTAGGTTAATTCTACGTTATGTGTTCCGTCTCTTTCAGTCAATTCTCGGACCTTATCTTGCAGTTAATCAATTTTTTACCTTATTTTATTAAAATTCACATAAATATTAAAATTCAAACAAATATATGGACTAAATTAACTAAAACAGGGATAAAACACTCTAATAAGAACAGTGCTCCAACCCCTTTGTCGTGTGATTTACTTCACGCATTCCCCTTTGAAGTAGGGAACAATGTTCCAAATACTTGTCATCTCTGTTCGTGCAATCTCATTTATCTAATTTTTATTTATTTATTACAATGAATGGACGAGATTCTTTTAGAAATAGGGGACCGAAATCTGTTCCTTTTGAAGTGACCTCAAATAAGAAGATTCTGCTATACACACCCGAATGAATTATTGAATACCATTAGCCGAATGCGGGGTAGTTCAGGAAAGAGAAGTCCTGACTGTTGACGTTGGGGGATTTACGTCAGTGTCATGCACAGAACGACAGACGACTCGGAAAAAAAATTCATACGTAAACAAACCCTTTCACACTACAAACTTCGTACGTAAACAAACCCTTTTACACTACTTTCTATGCAATCAGATTTCTTAGACCGCCACCACTACCATAATGATCTCTGTCCCCTACGAGACACAGAATGAGACGTGGAGAGGGCTTACCTGAAGCAGAGAAAAAAAACTACTACATGGTTATGTTGTCACGGTTCTGTTTTTCACAAACTAGAATCAGTCAGAAATCGTCTCGCGTATTAACATAAAATGTCTGCTCGCTGTATTGTTAAATATACAGACACACATGTGAATGTGTGATCACAGGAATCTGCTGGGCACCCACTCGTTTACCCTCAGTGGAAAGCTATAAAACTCCTCATTTCTAGCATCTCCCTTCCTCCGCTGGAAAGATTTCAACCATGGAACTCCTCTGTCGTTTACAGTGTGCCTTGCATCGATTGTATTGTCAAGAACTGTTGCGACGATGATTGCCACGCTCGGTGGTGATGAGAAAATTGTGTTCAATATGTCATTGAACTGCAGGTCACATTGCATACACCACATGTGAGAACGACGGAAACGTACAATTTTAAAGATATTTGCAAATTGATTGTTTAGAACCATGTTTTATTAGATCAACGCCATGAATTTAGCTCCTAACATAAAACCAAGAATCTTCACGGTTGATTGAAGCATTCAGTGTTAAATGCATGGTAGACGTAGAAAAGGAAAAATGGGCAATCAAAGCATGATATTTATATGCAACTTACCCATCCACCACCAGTTCCCACAGGTCCATGTCCATCACGGGTGGTGTTGCTGACAAAATATTGAGGGATTGATATTGCAAGGAACAAAGACAGGCCCAGAACATAGTGATTTCTCAAGAAGTTGTTGTTTGCAAACTGTATAAACGAAATTCCGATAGCAGCTGCACAACAGGAAAACAGAACCAAGGTCTTGGATTATGTAAACATTCTTGTAGAATAATGTCTCAATGATAAAAATAGAATCACTCACCCACAATGCCAAATAAAACGCAGTATATTGCAGCAAATATTGGAAGAGGAATAGATGCAAAGAAGGCCCCGAACTTTCCTGAAAACATGCAAGACACAGCATAATCAACTAAAAAATATGCACTCCTACCGATTATATTGAACAATTAATAACTGATACAAATACAAACCAAATATAGAGAAGAAGATCATGAAACCAGTTGATATCTGCACCACTCTTCGGCTGCCTATGTGTGTTAGTCCAAGAAGACCCACGTTTTCACTGCAATATCATTCATTTTAGTCAACAAAACGACTTCTCAATTCTGGTGTGGATCTTTTGCATTTTTTACTCTTTTTTCACCACTATAACAGATAAAATGATTATATTTCCATTCCATGCTAGCAGCAATGCATATCTTGGACATTTGTAAGACATCTAATTCTAGCTAAAAGATGTTTGATGTAGAATGGCTTTGCTGCATTGTTGGAAGTAAAGAAACTTAAGCCCAAAGTAGACTTCACCAGGGCACTTTTTTCCTTACACAGATGCAGTGGTACCGACGGCGGCTCCGAAGATCCCATCAAGCAGTAAGCTAATACCCTAAATTACCAAAAAAAATGGTCACACCTCTAAATTGTCAAAACATCCACAGCTTCCTAACATCTGTTTAACTGCAGGCATACAACTAAATCAAGCTGGAATAGAATAAAGAAATATATGGCATTGAACGGACCTGCAGACCTATACCTCTGCTGAGGACATGTGATGGAGGATATGTAGCACCTGCAAGCCGAGCAGCAGCAATAAATGTTCCAGTTGACTGCAGTGGAAGTTTCAGGATTAGTCAAGAAAACAAAATAGAACAATTTGTTAAATCCATGAATAAATGATAACGGAATGTAACATCTATAATCATAAGTTATTGGATGCCCAATCAAAACTTAAGCAGTATGTTCAGGTTTGCAAAAACATCCAGATATATAATTAAAAATGATTTCTGAAATTATATAACAAAGTTTGAAAGAAAGAATGAACCTCCGCAGATGTTACAAGTGCGGCCCCCATCATTCCAAAGACATGGCTTGCTCTAAATATGGGAGCACCCCACTGAAATGGGTATGGAACTCTAACCCTGAAAAACAAGAAAGCATGTCAGAGAAATAACAATTTCAGCATATCTCGACAACATGTGAACAGAAAAGACTAGTGCTTCTGGCAATACCATGGAGCAGAAGATATCAGAAAAGATTGGTCTGTGCGGCAACTCTGTTTAGTTAATGGTGAAACACTATTATAAGCACCAGCAGCAGTGAGGATGGCAGCAAAAGCCCATACAATCCCGATACACACGAGTAAGCCAAACTTTTCAAGTAGTGGACGGCCACTTTGGTGGAGATTCTTTAAGTACTGCCATAAACACACAAATCCTCGTTACCATATTGGAGACCAAAATAATCATAACCTAAAAAGATAAATTACCTGGCAAATGACAAGAAGAATCAGCATAGGTAGGCCAATTTCCACACAATTTGCAAGCTGCATTATGAAGTGTCAACAAAAGTACTTTTTTATTAGCTTTCAAGAGCAACAAGTATTAAATTAAAGCCCTCAGTAAGAATAACTACCAGTGGAAAACCTCTCATGAAGAGACCAAGACCAACCACAGATACCACTGGCACGACAACAATAGGAGTAAAAAACCTGAAAAGAGTAATCTAAAGCATTATAAAAAGTGAACTAATGTAACATTCTTACGCAAAAGAGAGGAGAGTGACAATAAATCTAAACAAAATGAGCATAACAAATACAGACTACAGAATAGAATAAGTACCTGGTCAAATGACCCCAAAGTTGACCATACCCAAGAATGATGTTGACAAAGGAAGAAACTATAAGTGATCCTTGAATAGTCCTCATAGTGTGAGAAAATCTCTACAACAACCAAACTCATTCTAATAAGAATCTAAAGCAGGTAAAAAGATTTGAACCATGTCGGAAGAGTTCATATTTCACAATCTAAAGTTTACAGAAGATGCAACGAACCATGCATAGGAATATAAAATAAACTACAAAACGCAGAACACACAATAAGTCATGTACAAGAATATTTTTCAAATTTCAGTTATATCAAGTACTTCTTACCTCACTATCATCAGCAAAGTTCTCATCAGACAAATCCTTGATTATCGACAATACAGGTAGAGTGAAAGCAACAGATGCACTCATCACTGTGGGCAGCCTTGTTCCTATCAATGTTTGAAGCAATGTATTCAGTCCCGTCATAAACAGCAGAGTTTGAATAACACGAGCTTTGTCCCCCTTCCGCAATAAACACCAATTCAAATAAAAAATAAGCAATGACCATTAATTTGCAGTTGACAAGGGAATTCAGAAGATGAACAAAGCTTACATGATCACCTCCCATTTGAGGCACAAGACCACTGGCAATCAAGACTATGGTTCCAAGCATCACAATGAAATGTTGGAAAGCTAGAAGAAACATCTCAGCTGCGAAATTGAATTGCTTTCTTAGTTAGTTGCATAAAGAGAATAAGTCTGAATGCACCAAAATAATAATAAATAACATAACATATGCAATCCTTGAACTTCATAATTAATGCATATCGACTCCATGCAATTCAAAAGAAAATAATCATATATGAAACACATGTACAAACTATCGCAAATTAAAGAGAATTTGAGCCAACTTACAATTTACAAGACATTAATGAGCAAACCGAAATGGGGAAAATTATGCAAAATAATACTTACATTTTTTACTCTATTAACTTGAAATTATCATTAGACTAGTAACTATAAAAGCTAATTATTAAATTACATTTATCATATGTTAGGTTGGAATCATAAGATTCCGACACCTTCAAATTATCATTTTCTTCCAAATCTTTACATTTTAGTTTTTCTTCCACAAATAGCTCACTAATGTAAGCCTTTTTACATTATAGACGTTTATAAACTGCAAAAAGATGATTTGATATGCAACAAAATTCTTGTTATTAAAATAATAATCCATTTCTCGATTGAATGTTATAATCCAAGATTCGCATCCAGGTGGTGATTTATTAACTAATTCACACCAAAATATATATAAAAGAGAAATAATCAAAATCAACCACCAAGTATCAGCCCCACTAGAGACGCAGACAGGCATAAAGTAGAATATCTCCTCTCGTGCATAGCCACTAGAATACTAGGGTAAAAGCATCCACCTTTAGCACAAAAACCTCAAACTTTACCAGGCTTTTGCAGAATCGAATAAACCCCAATTAGAACCAATACAAAGATACTAATTAAACTACAGAAACCGAACATAAGTACAAAACACAATGAAAAGTGAGAGAGAGGAAGGGAGAGACTGACGCCAAGCGGGGTTAGAATGGATGCAGTACTGAAGCTGGAGAAGTTGCTCGGCCGGAGTCCAGATGGGCCCTTTTGACAAGGCCAAATTAGGCGGCGGAGGTGGTGGTGCCGCCGCAGCTGGCGGTGCTGGCGGTGGTGCCGTTTCCCCCATGTTGTTTCCTCGCTTAGTCTTACCTCACTAAGTCACGACTTAAGCTAAGTGAAGAGTAACTACGGATACGAAATACAAACTCAAACCTCTTCACTACTCTCAGATATATTAAACTACTGCTTTAAATCACCGACAGAACGAGAGGGCGGCACAAGGGAGTTCCTCGAAAAAGCATAAATAAATTAAATAATCAGAACTGCCTTCGCTGTGGCGACGCAGCAGGATCAAAAATAACCCAAAAAGAGAAGAACCCAAATAAAATAAACAGCTTAGGATGGAAACACGCAGAGTAGAGGACAATTCTTCTTTAGTTTTTATTAGTTAGTACGATCGACGGAATGAGGAGAGAACATGCAAGCGAGTGTGAGATTTGAGACACAGTACAAGATTTAGATTAAGCATTGAGAGAAAAAGAGAGTGTGAGTGTGTGCAGTGTTGAGTTATCGTAAGATTTGCGCAAGTTAAGGTTGTCGTGTTCCGAGGAACCGGTTACGGTAGAAGAGTGTCGAAGGCATTTTCATTTTGTCCTCTCCATTTTACGGTTGTGCCCTCTATAGTACACTTTGTGAGTTTTAACAAGGCGGGTCCTGTTGGATTTAACTTGAGACTCGGGGGCAATTATGATCCTGATCGTGTCAAAATGATAACATATTATTACATGGAAAAGATTTCTACTGTTTCGCTTTAACTTTGGAAAATAAATATCGTAAATAATAGTTTTATTCAATATTTTAAAATCGGATCAGAATTAAAATAATAAAATAAAAGATTTCAAAGATCTGTTAGTCATCTTGAATAATTTAAATTTTAA
>JAOQML010000006.1:2778510-2791729 GCA_027568935.1 Erythroxylum urbanii | reverse complement strand
AATTGAAAAGTGAGTCTCATGGGCATTGCATATGCATAATATAAATGATTAAACTTTAATAAATGTGAAATGTGAGCCGTGTGATGTGTGAATAATGTGTTATGTGACTGGGTGAGCCATCGATGATTGTCACTCACTGAGTTCACAAAACTCACCCAAAATTTGCAACTATTTTTTTCTGAGTACCCCGTTAGGCAACGGGAGTATATCTATAGCATATGAGAGAAAGAAGAGGGCGGGATCAGTTTGCGTCTGCATTGTGTCTCTTTATTTTTGCACTGAATTGTATTTTCCGCAAAATTTTGTATCATTTATAGTTGAATGTTACAGTTTGTAATAATTTTGAGAAATTGGAAATGATTGTACTTTGTAATTTGTAATGGGCCCAAATGGCTAATAAAAATCCTGTTGATTACATTGTTTTGTATCAAATGGTTATAAAACAAAGTGAATCGTTTTGGTTATCAATTTTCTATACTTTATGTTTGTGGTTTTAAAAAAAAAGATGTATACCAACTTTTGATTGTTTAGTGATGTAGCACACCATCTCGGTAGGCACGGACTCGGATATCACCATCGATATCGAGTTCGGGTCCAGCGGAAGTGGGGTGTTACAATGTCACTTAAGCTCCTTTATACTCTGTGTTTTGACTTGTTCCTTTGTTGTTATTTTGTAACCAAACACTTATATCTTTGGGCTTTATCAACTGTTAGGACAGAGAACTATCTTGACACCACACACATCTAAAATCCCTAAATCCCCAAATTTCTGATTCATACCCTATGTGATCAAGTCTGTGATCTATGTTAGAAATTGGTGGAGAAACGTGAATTACTTCACATTTAATTTATTGGCCATAAACAAATGTTTAGTTGTCTTTATCTTTTCATTTTATTTCCAATATTTTTATTCACTTCTATATAATAAAACCATTGTAGTCACGTTGTACGGAACATATTTTGATGTTTTGGTATTAGATTTCCCCTCAGAGTACCTTATGTCACGTGTCCATTACCCTCTCCCCAAAAGATGCACTTAGTGGGGTATGCAGCGCCCACGCTTATAAGCCAGGACCTTTCCCATTGCCTATCCGATGTGGGACGTGACACTCTCCCCCACCCAATCCTGTGACGCCCTCGTCACAGGTGGGGCCCCCTGCCTACCCCACCCCAAGGGACGGTTGGCGGGACAACGGAGTCGGGAACAGGTTAGCTCTAATACTACTTGTCACGTGTCCATTACCCTCTCCCCAAAAGATGCACCAAGTGGGGTGTGTAGCGCCGACGCTTATAAGCCAGGACCTTTCCCATTGCCTATCCGATGTGGGACGTGACACTTATTATGGGGCTATTTAATAATTTTTACTCATATTTCTTACATAATCTAAACAAATATTCGTGATATGATAATGGACTAAATTTTATATTTCTTAGAGTGTCAAGACAAAAAAAAAAAGAAAAAGCTAAAGAGGTATATATGTATTTATACATGAAGGCCTCCTTTTTATTATTACAACTGGAAAAGAAATTAAGAATTACAACAACACATTATTAGTCTACTATTCTTATGATTTTCTACGTTTCACAAACATTAGGGGAAAAAAAAGAAACAGAACTTAGTGGCAGAAGTACAAATTTCATTCCTTAAAACCTCTATTTTGGGAGGCTGTATATATAGGTAATAGTAAGTTAAGCAGAAAACTTCAAAACGCATGTAAATGTACTCTACCACTAAAAGTTGTGGCTAAAAGCCTAAATTGGGGCCTAACATTTTTGAGTTTGATGAGTTTAGGGCTTAAACTTGTAACTTGCTCAATGAAGGTCTAAACTTTCACGAGTTTGCTCAATTTAAGGCTTTTTTGGACAGAAATTAGGAAGTGTCACACACGTGCCATTTCTATATATAAAAAGTATACTTAGAGAGGCCAGGTAGAGCTTGCTTTTTAGATTTGTATGTCCTCTCCATCGTCGTCTTTACTGCTCTTTTGCCAATTACTTAAAACACTTTTTAAAGAGTTTTGCCTTTTTTTTCCAGCACATACAAGTCAATAGCAGAAGCATTTTCAAAGTATGGCAAAGTTTTGCTAGGTTGTACTAGAAAAGAACAGGTTTTTTTTTCTTATTTCAATTGTGTTTATACTGGTTTTCTTCTCAATAAATTCATTCTCTTGATTTCATTTAAGATAATAATGAATAAAAAGCTAAACAGACCCAAATGTTTCACATAAATGACTTTCTATCAAGAAGATGAAGCACCAAGAGCCTTAGCAGAGATGAACAGAAAGGTAAAATTACAGCCCTTTATGGAATTTGAGTGAAATGGGTAAAATAATAAATAACAATGGGATTATGAATCATTTGGTAACTCATTGATGGACGCATTGTCTTTGCAAAGTTTTGAGCAGATCTTCATGATTCTTAACTAAACAAGATTTATATTGTAATGAACTTTGCCTGAGCATTGGTTCTAAGCTACATGACAAACCCCCGTGACAAACAAAAAGACATAAACTTTGCAATAACAAAGAGTAGTGTGCTTTGCATCATCAGATAAATTCTAGAGTATTATTGATTCTACTACGAAGCTCCCATTTGTAATTGTAATATGGTAATTGAGTTTATTTTTGGGATGAGTGTAATTGTAAGATGATTGAGTTTGGTGGGTGAAAAGAAGAAAATATTTTGGGTATAGTTATTATCTTCTGTCTTCATGCCCAGAGACAATTATAGACATTGTCTTTGGAATAATAGATGTGCATGCATCTAACCATTAACATCAATTCTTAGATTTGCCACAAGAGAAGTAGAAAGAAGAATGGGAAAGGCTATGTTAGAACACTCAAGATCCGAGGAAACAAATGTATGTTGTAGCTCCTTTATCCCCTACATATCCGAGACTTTGAACAAATCTCCCAAGGAATTATGAGGACAGTTTATGAGAGATCAACAACGGGAGAGAAATGCAGAGAAAAGGCGATGATGCATGAAGGGATTGAAAATAGGGTGAAAATTTAGGGATTATATGTTAATTTAGGATTTCTGCTAAAAATTTAAATGATTTTATTTATTTTTTTTGTTTTTTTGAAAATCCACGTGTATTTTTAACATGGCATTTAAAGACTAACTGACTTGTTTATAATGGCGCGTGTATGATTTAGCATTTAGTGTAGCTTGTTTGTTGGAATTTAAATCATCGTTATTTCCATTTACACCATTAACACTTGTGGGAGTAAAGCTAACAACTTCTTTTCCTTTTTTCACTTCTCACTCTCTCATTATTGTCCATTCTCCTTTAATCATATGACCTCTTATGATCATCATCTCAACTCTCATAGCTAAATTCCTTGCATCATAAACATTTAATACCATTTGAATCCTAATTTTATCTTGAATTATTGGCTCTAAAACTTTAAATAACAAGCAATATTTTATGGTTTACTTTTCACCAAATTATTTCAAACTGCCAATCCAAAAAACTCAACAGTATAGTCATGAATAGCCTTGCTCCCTTAAATACAATTATGATAAGTGTTGAACAAATACTGGTCATAGTTTAGAGGTAAAAGTTATTTCCTCAATAATTACTTCATCTTTGCCCCAGTAGACACTAGAGCTCGTACCTCTTTTCACCTATTCTCTTTTAGTTGACTTTATCAAACAACGACTCTCCTCCTAAGTCGATAAGCAACAACTTTACCTTACTTTCATCTGGAATTTTAGTAAAATAAAAGAACCTTCTACTTGTTTTAACCAATCCAAAAAAGCTTCTATATCAAGGTCACAACAAAAGGTTAAAATATCTACCTTTAGTCTGTACTTATGATCACCCTACCTTGTTTACGATGATCTCCTCTTGGGATAGTTTCCACATCATCACTAAAATTGTTAATTCTCATAAAAGGTCTTGGAATTTGAAGTTGTGTAAGGGTAACTTCCCTATCAACTATTTCCCTAAATCTTTAGTTATGGTTGTCTTACATTAACGTCTATAATTGTCCCATGATTGTAGCCAAATGATATTTAATATTGCAAATAGATTTCTTGTGTTCTTTAATTCTTCTTTGAACATTAGGTAATCCTTGAACACTATTATAGAATTATTTGTCATTGTCAAAAAGAATAAACTTTGTGAGATTTAAAGCTCTATTGCCACCTGATGTAGCAGGAAAAACAAATATAATTCCAATATAAGAATTGTGGGATAGAAAGTCTTAAAGAAAAATAAATTTTATTGATAGAGAGTTTGTTGACCTCTCTCAAAGTTGTTTAAATAGGGTTACATAAACCTTAAGAAAAGTTATAAACAAAATAGGAAACGCTAATTCAACTTAAGAAATGTTCAAGATAAAATAGAAATTTCTAATTCATCTTAGAAAAAGTTCTAGATAAAATAGGAAAGGAATCAAAGAGATTGAGTAAAGTTTAAAATAAAAAACCAATAAAATAATATATAAAATTATTCAAAATCTTGCAGAGAAGGATGTTAGATGAGGAATGATTATGTACTATTCAATATTCCATTTTGTCCACTTAGAAAGAAATATGAAGAAGAATGTTAGATAAAATGTGATCATGTACTATTCAATATACCATTTTGCCCACTTAAAAAAATCTAGAGAAAAATGTTGGCTAAGGCAAAATCATGTGCTAGTGAATATCTTATTATATCCAAGAATGCAAATACCTCATCAATTTAACAGGGTGGTAATTGTAACTAAAAAAAGGAATCGCAATCTCATTCTCTCTTATAAAGGGTAAAAATACATAATTAAAAAACACATTAATTTTTTAGCAATTAATTTTTTCACAAACTACCTCTTTAAATATGTTATAATAATTAAATGACCTATAGTCATCAATGTTAGTAAGTATCTTTTTTACTTAATCATCTAAACCATTTTTATATGTATAAACCTCATTGTAAGTACAAGTATATTATTCTTGAAAGTCTCGAAGCATGTAGTTTCACAAAGATCATATTCTGTTGCAATTGCTCTAAACCATTTCTGTCGGTTGCTCAATACACTATGTTAACAACTGTTAATTTTCCATATTTAAAACGCAGATAGAAAAATTAAACACGCAATGAATAAATCAACAACAAAATTTTGGTAAGGCAATTTAGCATACCAGGCTACATCTGTGGGGCACTCACCTAACTTAATCACTTTCATCGAAGTACAATAGTTTTATACAAGGCTTTACTAAGCTGATACCACTCACCCCTTGACACTATCTACTCATACTCATACCTCGTGAAAGTATTTAACTCCCAATAGCATGACCAACTCACCTAACCTCAAGAGAGGTTTATTGAAACAATGATTGATAATAAAGATGAGAATAAAAACTCAAGTGAATGAGTAATATAAACAAGGAAACATTTAAGATAAAAACACTCCCCTAAATATACAGCTTCATCAATCAAAAGTGTGGGAAGTTGTAGAACAACATCAGTTATGAATCTTTGAGAATAATCAGTAAATAGTCCACGCACAATAGCTTCAAGAAATCATTAATCGGATACGTGTTTCACCACTGAAAACATCATAAAAATACAGCTGCATACTTGAATAATATTATGCTCATTTTTCCATCACAAAATCAATGGAGTAGCTGTCCAAAATTCCAACTGCATTTTCTTCAATAAAACATGGTGATCTTATCTTCAATAAATCATATATTCTCTACGATTTTATCCTTCACGATTTCTTATCTTCAAAAATCCCACACAAGGTAAATTTCATACCATAATGATATACCAAATATATCCAACTACAAATAATGCCCAAAATACTTAATTAAATATCTTAACGATCTCCCCCTTTTTGGCATTATTTGTCATGTATAAGAACTCCTCCTAAATGCAAGAATTGAATACTCCCCCTAAATTGACATAATAAAGAGTTCCAAATAGTATCAGAGTCAATAACAAATGTCAAGTTCAAAAGCAACGAAAAATATCCAAGTTGACAAGAAACTAGCCAAATAAACAATAATCCAATCATCCAAGTTTCTTCTCATTAGGACAAAAAGATGCCAAAAACAAGTCTAGGAGTTATGGAAAGCTGTGCAAAGAACCCTCTACTTGATTTGATGAAGCGCATCTAAACCTACTTGAAATACTCCCTTAATTCCATTAATTTCAGTAAATAAAGTGGCATTGTTATTAACAGTGGATGTAGCAGATGGTTCAGATAGCCCAAAAGATGAGTAGGGCAAGTCAATCACTCGAGCTTGCTTGTTGACATTTAATATTCGAGGTAAGATATTCAGCAGAGACACTAGCTTAAGTACAGTAGAATCCGTTCATAGAACATCATACGCATACAAAAATTATGTATTTAAACACAGAAAACATATTAAAGACTACCGTTTATTACCAATTGCAATACTAACCTCAATGATAAGTCGCCCCAAATTAAAATTAACCCAAGTGCTGATTGCATAAATCAGTTTGGCTTGAGACAAATAGAAAGTCACGATATGTGTACTCGATAGTCAGCTGGTCAATAAAAGCTTATGAAGCACAAAATATTTTTGAGACAACTCAGACATACGAGGTGCAGTAAAAAACGGCCAAGCAAATAATTTTCCACCCATCAAAACAACAGCCAAAATTTCATTTAGCATAATAAAGTCCTTATCATATAATTTATCACCAATCAAATTATCAAAACTTAGAAATGCATTCAACCGATTCATACCAATTCTAACTAATTTCAACTTATATAAACTAGATGATAAGATAAAGCACTATTCTAATATGCCTTTATCAAGATTACAATAGAATTCTCGAACAAGTGCAGCGTTATAATGTTTTTTCTATAAAGCAGCAGTTAACAGATTTCTCTCAATTAACAAGACATCCAAATGGAATTGTTGATATTCAACCAAATGTATAAGATGGTCGAGAACAAACCCAGTATTGGCAATGGAATCCCATTTATGTTGTTCCATGAAAGAATCAAATTTGTGAGACAAACCATCATCCATTGAAATCCGAATAGGTGTCTGTTAACTGATTTTCAAGCAATATGTTTCACTAAGCGTCACGAAGTAGTAGGAGCTTTCTATTTGGCACAATTAGAGGTGTGGGAGCAGGAGGCGTGGCAGGAGCATCCTCTGAAGTAGAGTCAGATGATTCCTCAATCATGTGAGACAGAACCCGTCGAATATCATCATCAACAATTGGTTGCTCCCGAGTATAGGACGATTTAGGGATTTTAATAGGTGTTGCCGAGGAGGAATCAACTCCAGTGGTCAACATCCCATGAGGTGGGTTTTTCAGAGATGGTTGGAACACCGAGGAGGGCTGGTGGTGGTAGGAGGAGATGTCGGTGATGACTGCTTTAAGAGATGAGAGGATGCTTGGCATTTTTATTTACCCATTGAAGATTCAAAAATAGAGATAGTTGATGGAGAAAGCCAAAAGTGAGAATGTGATAGTGAGAGAACTAATGTGGGCGTGAAAATGGAGGCAAATTTTTTAAAAATGAAGAAAAAGGGGGAGAGGTGTGCGGTGGTAAGTTAAAAATAAGAAGAAGAATTAGGGATTTTTATCCCTTTAAATTTTTTATACTATATAGAAATACATAAAAATGTAAAGCACCCAAACCCAGAGCCCCTTGAAGAAATTCAAACCTGATCGAATCAAGAGCGTTTGTAAAAATATCGGTCAGTTGCTTATGAGTTGTTAGATATGAAAGAACTACAACTTTGGTCTCTATAAGCTCTCGAATGAAATGATACTTCAAGTCAATATGTTTGGTTCTTGAATGTTGAACCTGGTTTTTAGAGATGTCTATGACGCTCTTGTTATCACACATAACTGTCAACACATCTTGATCTACTCCATAGTCTTCCAACATTTGTTCCATCCAAAAAGGCTGAGAGCAACAATTGCTGACTGCAATATATTTCATTTCCATTGTTGATAATGAGATGGATTTTTGTTTCTTACTATACCATGAAATCAAATTGTTATCAAGAAAGACACAGCCCTTTGATGTACTTTTTCTATCATCTAAATTTTCAGCCCAATTCGCATCACTGTAACTAACTAGATAAGAACTAGAATCACTTAAGTACCATTATCCAAACTTAGAAGTACCACTGACATACCTGATGATCCTCTTTACTGCTGTCAAGAGAGACTCTTTAGGGTTAGATTGATAATGAGCACATACTCCAATTCTTTAACAAATATCCAATTTAATCACGATTAGATAAGGTAGGCTCCCAATAATGCTTCTATATAAACTTACATCAACACCTTTGTCATGATCATCTTTATTCAACTTTGTTAACACACTCGTAGGTGTTCTAGCATAAGGTGCATTCTCAAAACTGAATTTCTTCACCAAATTCTTTACATATTTGGTTTATGATACGAAGATTCTATCCTTCACTTGCTTAATTTGTAATCCTAAGAAGAAATTCAATTCACCGACTAAACTCATCTTAAACTTATATGTCATCATCTTTATAAAGTCTTCCACCATCTTCGGATAAGTGGAACCAAAAAAAATATCATTGACATATATTTATACAATCATCAAGTTAGATACAAATTTTTTTAGAAATAGAGTCTTATCTACACTACCTTGTTCATATCCTTGATTGAGTAGATATTGAATGAGTCTTTTATACCAAGCCCTTGGCGCTTGCTTGAGACCATAAAGAGCCTTTTTGAGCTTGAATACGTGACCAACATGTATCAAATCAATAAAACCCTTTGGCTGTTTGACATATACTTCTTCTTGTAGAAACCCATTCAAGAATGTACTCTTCAAATCCATTTGGTAGATTTTGAATCCTTTCACACATGCTATAGCCAAAAGAGGTCTAATTGACTCAAGCCTTGCCATAAGAGCAAAAGTTTTGTTAAAATCAATACCTTCAATTTGAAAGTATCCTTGAGCAACTAACCTTTTCTTATTTCTTGTCACATTACCTTTGTCATCGGTTTTGTTGCGAAATACCCATTTTGTTCCAATCACATTCATATTTGACAGCCTTGGTACCAATTCCCAGACATCATTTCAAGCAAATTGTGTTAATTCATCTTGCATAGTTGCTGTCGAAAATTCATCTTGCAATGCTTCTTTCATATTTCTTAGTTCAAATGAATTATAACATAAAAGCCCTGTAAGTTCCTAATAATCTACCATTTTCCTTTCTCTTGTTTTCCTTCTATCACTAACTTCACCAATCATGTTTTCAATAGGATGACTTTGTCTGATTCGTGATGGAGGATCTTTGTTGAAATCACCTTCCCTTGAGTCTTTATTATTCATAAAGATCATTTTTGCATCAGGGGCCTAGTTAGTTTCTTTCTCCTAGGCGACTGACTGGTCCTTTATCTGACAAATTTCTTTACTAGTAGCAATTAAATGTCAAATCTGGGCAATTTCTGATTTTTGCTTCATCGCGTCTTTGTTATAGTTTGTGAGGCTGATTTTAAAGATTTTCTTCTACCACTTTATCAATTATTTGATGTACATAATCTATCACAACATTTACAGATTCCATCACTATCTTAGTTCTTTGGTTAAACACATGATATGCCTTACTATGAATTCAATATCCAAAAAAGATGCCTTCATTGCTCTTACTTGCGAACTTCCCAAGTTGTTCTCGATCTCTGAGACTATAACATTTGCTGCCAAATACATGAAGTAGCTAATATCTGGTTTCTTTCCCTTCCATAGTTCATAACATATCTTATTCAAGATGTTTCTAAGATGAAATCTGTTGCATATGTAACATGTCATTTTTTTTACTTCAGCCCAAAACCTCATTGATATTTTTCTTCCATTCAATATAGATATAGCCATCTATTAAAGAGTTCGATTCTTCCTCTCTGCAACTCCATTTTTTTGCAAAGTTTTAAGTGCTAAAAACTCTTGCATGATACTATGTTTATCATAGAAATCGTTAAACCTTGCATTCTCAAACTCCCTTCCATGATCATATCTTATTCTCAACAATGTCATATTTTTCTGATTTGTAATCTGCACACATAAGCTTCTCAATGTCTTAAATGCATCTAATTTTTCTTTCAAGAAGGCTATCTAAATGTATCTAAAGTAATCACCATCATATGTCAAGAAGTATCTCATTCCACCAATAGTAGCATATTGTGTTGGCCAACCAAATCCATATGAATGAATTCTAATATACAAGATGTAACATATCTAACCTCTTTGTGTACCACTCTCCTCTGTTTACCCATTTGACATGCATTACAAATAGTATCATCACCATTGTTCATCATGGGCAAACCTCTTACCGCTTTGAATGTAGCCCCCCTTACCGAAGGGTATACACCAGGACACCCGGAGGTCATTCCAGCACATAACTTAGGATAAGGGCACGCTACGTTCACTTACTACATTCACTTCACATGGTATGGTATCATAATTCACTTATAAAGCATCATAAGAAAATCACAATATTTTAAAACCAACTTTTTCCTCATTTCATTTCATAAAAAACCCGATTGTCTACATTGTAAATTTCAAAAATTTTCATATGTACATCATCAAAACCTAATTCAATAGTACTACATGAATGAGGAAAATATGTACAATCTAACTAATCTGTCCTAAAATCCCAGCTGATCGACCTTTGAGCCATGACTTTTCTTGCCAATCACAATTTACACGACTGGTAGAGCCTCTCAGTAGCTAGAGTCATCTCTCGGTCCTGAAAAGACAACGTTGCAATTTTGGTAAGTTTTGCGAACTCGATGAGGTAACCATCATCGACGGTTCACTCAATTCATGCAACACATCATTTCACATAATATACAATCACATTGTTGCATATTTGATCTCGTTTCACATTTTCACTCAAGCATAGGCAAATTATGCATTTCAATCAATCATACATACATAACCCAATGCATATGAAAAGATCACGAGACATTTTTTTCAATTGTTACGTTGTTATGAACGAGTGCCTGAACTATCCCGTATCCATTTTAGATACCGGGCTCATTAATAACTGTCCCTTATTTGATGAGGATACAGGGCTCATTACACATTGAGCCTGAGGCTCTGAAACACTTGTGAGCTCAAGGCTCATTTTCACTCGTTGAGCTTTAAGCTCTGATCATTGGCTACTCTAGTCACAACTTCCATTATTTGATTATGCATTCATGAATGGAATGCATGTATCACAATTAATCACAATATATAGCACACAGGTCTTCACATTCACATATAAGTAGCACTTCAATATCTCAATCCTCATTCGCATTCATCGGACCTTCTGTTCGGAATCCACAATCAAACGCATTCATTTATCATTCATAGCATAACTTAAGCAAACAATAATTGAGAGAAAACCTCTAGGTTACTCACAAATTGCTCCCAGAGCTAATGCTTGGAAATTCCGGCAACATCTGGAGGTTGACGTTCCAATTGCTCCTCTATATCAAACACCATACATATATATCACAATTTTCAAAATTATGAGTGTTTAATAATGTACATGTATGAAATGAATTTTGTACAATGCATGTTCATGAAAACCGCGGGTATCTTCTCATCAATTTCATTCGCAAAAAATCATTTTCATATCAACTCTCATCTAAGTACAATTTACACTTAGGTTTATACGTCACTAAGACTATTTGAATCTCAATTCATTTCTTATTGACTCACTTCAGATTTTTCCAAGTCCCACTTTCGAGTCTATTGTTCACATTCAATTTGGAAGTGAAATTGATGTAATTTGGTCATACTATCTTCTAGGAAAGTGTTCTTCTATGTCTTATCTTTCCATTGATACCAAAATCACTCAATTGGGTTCATAAATTTGGAAGATATACCTCCAACATTATTGGATTGTTCACAATCAAAAACAATGTATTATGTACAATTTCCATCCAGAAATTCGATATCTTAGAGAACGAATCAAAATTAGACTTCTTGAGACAATTTGTAAGCCTATATCTCTAGGTTACTCCAAATTAAAAAGCTTCTCATTTGGAATCTTATAAATCTAGATATAATCAAAATACCAAAGGGTGTTCAGGAAGAAAATCCTATTTCACCGTTCCAACAAATTCCACACTTTGGTGTGGTCAATATTTCTCAATTCAATTCAGAATGCTACAAAAGTTTATAGAGGGGTAGAACATTGCATCGGGAATCTATTGGTTCAAAAATCAGATCATTTAGAGATCTAGAGAAGAAGTTATGGTCATATAAGTGAAGAAGAAAGACCCAGAAGGTCTAAACAGAAGATAGTGGTCAAAGTAGATGGTAAAAGTCAAACATAGACGCAGAAGGTCTAAATAGAAGATAGACGCAGAAGGTCTAAATAGAAGATAGTGGTCAAAGTAGACAGTAAAAGTCAAATATAGACGCAGAAGGTCTAAACAGAAGATAGACGCAGAAGGTCTAAACAGAAGATAATGGTCAATGTTGGCAGTAAAAGTCAAACATAGATGCAAAAAGTCTAAACAGAAGATAGTCGCAGTGGGAAAATTGCTATAACTTTCCTTATAGATATCGAATTTGTTCGTTCTTTATATGATTTGAAAGAGGATTTCAAGATCTACAATTTTCATGAAGATCTTGAAAACAAATTCTATAGCCTGGAGGGTCAAAAATGAAGCAGACGATACTGCACAAAGGGAGATGTTTCGGTCAACAGCAGAAAAAGCAGAAAGTCAACTTAAGACGATATGAAGTCATCATAGACGATGTGACGTCATCACAGATGATACTATCTATACTCCTCAACTCAAAAACCTTTTTCTTGAATATCTCTTCATCTACATCAACTCTCGTATAAAAACATATATATTCATACATGCTCAGTGAAGAAACAGAGCATATCATTTTTCCATATCTAACTCTTTACGCTAATCTTATACATCATTTTATTTCTATTTCAACTCTAAGAACCATTTCACAACACCTGAGCACTAATAATCCATCAAAACTTAATTAACACCATATCCCCAAATTTTCACCCCTTCAACACAGTGTTCAAGGATATAATTATCTTAAAATGCTATTTTCACGCAGATGACAGCAACTCATCAAATTCTAAAGAATTTACTCACTACCTTTTTGTTAAAACTCTAAGATCTTTAACTATCTCCAAAACCTTAATTGCATGCAAACTTTCGTACTCCTTTATGAACACTAACCACTTCTGGTTTTTCTTAAGGCAGAAGGAACACTTTAGGAGTAAAGAA
>JAOQML010000006.1:2726653-2736917 GCA_027568935.1 Erythroxylum urbanii | reverse complement strand
AAACAAATTTATTTTAATTTATTACAAGTTTTAAGACAGTTTGAAATATAAAAATGATTGATTTTATAATTAATATTAGTGACATTTTTTAGATAAAAATAAATTGAAATAAAATAAACATATTAAATGGAATGCATTTTACATAAAAAAATATTTACACATCATTTACAAGCTAAGAGTCTTCATCTGACTCACTACCACTAACATATGTAGAACCTAGTAATTGTTTAACTATTTTTTTAAGCTTGTTCACTTCTTTAATATTATGATCTAACTTAGTCTTTAATTGTTGGTTCTCCTCTTGAAGCGCCGTCATATATACTGGTCGTGACGAAGATGCACCAATAGGCTTAGGGCCATACTCAAGACCTTTGATATAACCCGATCTTGTACCAAGGACATTGTTATAAATTTCATCGATATTGGGCTAATTGCCTTCAGATAATAACATTTGCAACAACTCCTGCATCTTGTTCTACAATTTAAAGTACAAAATCGAGTTAACTAAAAAATTATTACTTACTATTACATATAAATATAAATTGTAAAATTAATTTGCTTGTACTTACATAATTACTTTGTGCTTCTTTAGATGTCTAACCTTGACCTTCCTTGTAGAGTGTGTGCTTATAAAGTGTGATCCTATCACACTATTGTCCTTGAAGTTGTGTTTGGCTCTATTATATGAATTTAAAAAATTATTACCAATTACAATTTAGTGTATTAAGAAATAGAATAATAAATTGAAAACGTTACAATTACAAATTCTTGTCGGACGACAACAAATGATTTGGAGTTGGTGTTATGAGGAGTCTTCATTTTTGCTCTGCTTTCCTTGGCTTTCTCACACTTTTCCTAAATTAAGAGAAGTAGTCATGAAATGTATAAACAAAAATTAATGGTAGGAAAATATGAAGAGAAAAAAAAAACCTAAACCTTCGCTGAGGCCCAATAACCACACATTTGACTCTAATTTTCTAGAGTCACTCGTTCCGGAACATGTCTCCTTGCCTCTTCATCAGAAAAGAAAGGCTATTAATATTTATGAAGTTTATATCAATGATCCTTCAACCTTTGTTTCAATAGTGAACTAACACTGCTTGAAACCTCAGGGGTGTCGATATCAACGATATTGAGCTTCATCTATAAAGAAGACGTATAAGTTAAGTAATTGATTTTGTTAAGTAAAATCGTAATACATATAAATAAATGAATTGAAATATTACCGAAACTTTGTCTAGAGCATTTTGGAGCAAGTTGTCTTCCTTCAACTGCCTAATATGTTGAAAGCAAGGCAACTCATTCATCACAACGACGCCCAACTCACTGGCCAATTTTACAGATTAGATCTTATCCAACGAGCGACGTTGCATAGGATCGATAGTCACAGATAATATGGTGTTCATTGCAACATTCATCCATTACAACTTGGCTCCTTTTGTCGTACCTCTACCTCATTTTCTAATGCCAGTATTAGAACCTAAAAATAAAAAATTCATAATAAGAAAAACATAGTAAAAATGTAATGAGTAATTTCAACATTAATGTAAGTATGTTTGGTTAACAATAATAGACCTGAAGATCCCTTATGACTAACAGGTGATGTGGGCAAAAGTTGCTGCTAACTTTCTTCATTTGATGAATCAATTGTTAATTGTTCTGTGGGAGGAACTTCTTTAGTCATTACCACCCTCTTTCCTTTGTTTCTACCAGGTGCCTTTATAATGAAACTGTATAAAATAAAATATGAACAATTGTTATAATCTTAACTCAAACATCAATTTTTCACATGAATATCAGGAGATCAGTATTTAAATACTAAACATTCGGCATAAGATTTTGCAAAAACATAATTAAACATTAAAAATATGCATCTAGTCATTGTTAATTAACATAAGTAAAATATCAACAACATAAGACAATTATGAACATAACATTTCAAACAATACATAAAATGTTTTTACAGTCAATCATCATGATCAAGATTTTGAAAATCAACATCATTAAGTACATTATCGTTGGATTCTTCATCACTAATATACTCAAGCAAAGTATCGTCATTATCATTTAAGTTATCCTCAGTATAGTCTTCTTCTGTTTGTAAGATAAGACGGGCTTGGACTTCATCTTGTTGAACTATGTTAAGCTCGACATCTCTCCTATTGAATGATGATATATCTACATCTTCTACTGGAATGACTTCATTATTGAACTCCAATCTAATATATTGATAGACTTGATCTACGTCCTCATCCAATTGACTAATATCCCTTTCACAAAAATCAAAGACATTCATTTGTTGAAACTTTTGAACAACCTTCCAATTACTACCCAATACAGTATTATTGACATAGAAAACTTGTTTAGCTTGACTCGTAAGGACAAATGGATCATTATCATACTATGTCTTACTAACATTGATGCTAGTATATGCCTGTTCACTCTCATGACAGTTAGATCAAACCATTTGCATTTAAGTACAATAACCTTCTTATCCTTAACATAGTGCAACTCTATTATTTCAGAGATGACACTGTAGAAGTCAATTATTTCGTCATCATAACATCCTTCAACGACAACCCCACTATTTGGACTTTTAACTCGACTATCTCGATCTTGTATGTGGAATCTCACCCCATTAATAATGCAACTTGTATATTTCTTCCCACAAATATGAGGCCCACATGATAAACTATATAATGTTGTTACTGCTTCTTGCACTTTACGGTTATGTAACTGTATCATCTGTACATCAAATTTAAAATAGATATGAGGATGAACATATTCTTATATTTTCATAATATGTAATCAATATGAAACTTACTTGATTTCTAAACCATGATACAAACTTTTGCCTATGTCTTTCTTTAATATTCATAATCCCTTTTCTGTGAATTGTGTCTTTGTGCTCTCTATACCAAAAAAGACAATGACAGTAAGATCTCAGAGTGAATGAAGAAAATTATAATATGATTGTTTGAATGAAAAGGAATATATATACTCCATATATATATCAATTTTTTCACAATTTTTCAAAATATACCAATGGAAAATTTCGAATTTGTCCTTAGTTAGCTTTACATATTTACCCACACCAAATGGCCTAACTTTTTGGGAGAAAATAGACAACCCACTATCGTCATGAAAATCAAAGTTACGTTATGTTCTATTAAATCTTGTCTCCATATCAGTTAAGTTCATTGAATAAAAAGTCAAGCATTCATTTGCTATATAAGCCTTTACAACAGAGCTCAATTACAATAAACCCCTCTGTTTGAGCTTTATTGTGTACATAATGCTTAAGAGAGCATAAAAACCTGAACATAAATAGTTATAAACTTAGAAATTCTTATAAACAAATAAAATAGAAAATACTTGTTGAATTTAATATGAATTACCGTTCAATTGGAAACATCCATCGAAATTAAACCAATCCACAAAGTTTTGCTTCATATGGTAAGTGAATTGCTAAATGAACTGTAATATCAAAAAACGATGGGAGAATAATAGTTCAAGCTTACATAGAATCAATGCTATGTCTTTTTCCAATTTATCAAGCTCTTCAATTTTAAGTATCTTGCAACATAATTGCTTAAAAAACTCTCCCACTTGACCCAAAGTAACGGATACATCCTTTGTCAAATACCCACATATTCCAACAGGAAGTGGTCGTTGCAAAGTACATGACAATCATGACTTTTCAACCTTGACACTTTTTCCCTCTTTAACATTCACACAACAACCTATATTAGATGCATACCTATCAGGAAATTTGACTGATTGGAGGAACTGACAGAATACTTGTTTCTCAGTTTTTAATATGTTCTAACAAGCAGGGGGAATAAAGTATGAGCCATCATCTCTTCTTTTCAAATGCAAATCCTTTCTAATATTCATGTCTTCCAAGTCTAGTCTAGTCTTAATTGTGTCTTTGGATTTCCCATCAATTCACATGATAGCCTATAAAGTGGACTCACAAATGTTTTTCTCAATATGCATGACATCAAGATTATGCCTCAATAGTAATTCCTTCCAATATGGCAAGTTGAAAAATATGCTTTTTTTGTCCAATTCAGTTTGATATCATTTCTCTTATGTTTTCTATTACTTGGGTGTTTGCCAGGTGTAATGTCACCTAAATGTGACAGCTGGTAAACAATATCATCACTAGACAACTGCATCAGAGCTTCACCCAACTCTACTATGCCATTAAACTATTTACTTCTTCGCCATCTATACCTATGTTCCAAATAATAATGATGACCTGTATAACATATTTTACTTCATATCCTTTTTGAATATTTTTTATGATTACAGACAGGACAAGCCATATACCCTTTAGTGCTCCACCTAGAAAAATTCCCATAAGCTAGAAAATCATTTGTAGTCCACAAAATAGTAGTATGAATTGTAAATGTATTGCCTTTAACAACATTATATCGTGGTTTAATAGGAAAGTATCGAAGGATTTTTACCGGTATCTTTTTCACTCTCCTATCATCCACCTGCCACCTTGACATACCATAAATGGGACACTCTTGAAGTTCTTGACTTTCCTTCCAATAAAGAACACAGTCATACTTACAAGCATGAATTGAAATATATCCTAATCTAAGGTCCCTTAATAGTTTCTTCGCATCATAGTAAGATTTCGGTAACTTGTGTCTGATAAGTAATGCATTGTTTAGTAAGTCAATTAACATGTCAAAGGACTTGTTACTCCATTTATTATAAACCTTCAAATGCAACAACCCCACAACAAATGATAGTTGAGAAAAATTAGAACACCCCGGATATAATTGTTCTTGAGCAACTTTCAATAACTTCCAAAAATTATCTTTTGTAATACTACCAATTATGTTAGGCATTCCTGTTTCATTCATATTCTCCATATAATTCTGACAATCGTCTATCATCTCATCAATCCCATCATCACCATCATCATTCACATCACAATCATCAACATCATTATTGTAACTATCATCATAAGATGTACCGCCACTTCTACTACAACTTGCTTCCTTACGTTCACCTTGATAAAGCCATGGAGTATAGAATTTGTCAATGCCTCGAATGAACAAGTGATTATATACCACTTCTTGACTCTGGAAGTCGACATTTAAGCAATCGATGCATGGACAACGAATACGACACTCATCACCTATTTGATCTTTTACAAATTCTATAAAACTCTTAACTCCTTCTACATATTCAGTTGACCATTTTTGATTACACATCCAACTCTTATCCATTTAGTTATACAATAAAAGTAGATAATAGAGTTATAACATGCATTTTTTGTTTTGAGCTTAAGTTAAAAAAACCTATGTCTACTACAACATGAAGTCAACATCGTTGTATCAGTTCATACGCACCAATGCTGTAAACAATATACAACAAAATGAAATGACAACTGATATATAAAACAATAATGGTTACTACTAATTTGCATACCTAAAGATGTCACACAAGTTTTGCAGTTTTGACTCTAACAAAACAGAGGAACACAAAATCTGCAAATAAACCCTATATACCATTACCAACTAAATATAAAATATCATCTTGATGGTACTATAAAAGTATATTTAAAGCATAACAAAGGATGTTGAACAATTTGATAATTGCTTCTCAATCAATAAAGACTTAGTAACTTTAACATTATATGTTTATTGATTTATCAACTAAGAAAATGAGATGGGATGTAAACAATAATGATTAATGCCTTTGTCTCAAATTCATAAACATAAACAAGAATGCCCTTTTCGTTCTTGATGTAATGCAAATTCATCTTGGAAGTAAATATATAAGGACAAGATTAAGCAAAACAAAATTGCTTTTGATTGATATATAGAACATGCTTATTAATATTAATTTAATTTAGAAATAAAAGAAATTAATTGTAACACATAGGCTTAGATTTTATACATTCTCCACTTTCACTAATTCCTATACTTTCTCCACTTTCAAATGAAATTCAAAATTAACACACTTTAGGTATTTTTCGTTCTTGATGTAATGCAAATTTATCTTAGATGTAAGTATATAAGGACACACTAAAAGAGTATGCAACATTTTTATCATTGGTATAGGCTCCTTAATCGTCAAAATAGTATGAAACAAGCTCATAATCATTATAGGTTTCACCATTAACAAAGATGCATAAAGGATGCTCCTATTCATTATAGACCATATTTATATTATAAAAGTATGTCATTTTATATTTCATATCCTATGACTTATAAAAGTATGTCTCATCGTTCCATGTTCTTGTCCATGGTCGACAGTGCGTGTCAACTTCCAATTTTTGATTAAGATTTCTCACCAAATATTAGTTAATGGTCACAGATTACCAAACTTCTTAACCATTCATTTTAGGACACAATCGCCCATTAGTGAGCTATTCTTGTTATTAGAAATAAAATTTCTTTTTTAGTAATTCATTGAACTCTTTTTAAGTACTAGACATTATAGCATAATATAACTCAAGTGTTCTTTAAGCATTCATCATCTCTGTTGCCTTTCTTCACCATCATTAACACATTAAAACCAGTCAACAACTAATCTAAGGAAACAACTTAACAACTAATCCTAAGTTTGACCCCCTCTTCATCGCATTTAAAAAACACAATGATAGACGTAAAATAAACCCAGAACAAATCCAAGAAGTTCTGACCAAGTTGAGTAACACTGTAGGGAGAAGATAGTGGACAATAGCGTGTTAACAGAGAAACCCACAAAAAAGATGACGATGAAGAGAGCAGAAATGACAAAAAATTTAGTCAAGAGAGAGGAGGAAGAAACAGGTGAGGAGGCAGGATAAGGGGGATTCAGGGTAAATGTTTTTTAGATGCTGGGATGATGTCATTTGTTTAACGACAAATGACGTTGACTCACTCAAATTTTTTTTGCAGTGATTACATTTGGCGACAAAATTCAGATTCGTCATGAAATGCCCAACATTTACCTACCATATTATAGATTCGCCACCAATACAAGGAAAACGACTAGCGATGAATAAATATTTCATCACCAAATGTTAAAATATTTCTACGAAAATAGAATAGCATCACAAAATGTAAAACATTTTACTACCAAATTGAAAAATCATCGTCAATATTATGTACCTTTTGCAACGATCAGAACTTTCGTCACAAATGACTCCTATTTCGCTACTAATTATACTAAACATCACAAAAACCCAAGAATTTTCCTTCTTGATTTTCTATTTTGATTAACATATATGAGTTTTTCCTATTACAAATAACAAAATGAAAATTTTGTCTTTTACACTTACATATGGAGTTCTTCTTGATTTGCTTAATTTTTGGAAATTACTAATCTACATTTTAATTTGGTGGATAAACAAAATAGAATAGGAAAATTTTTAAATTCTTTTTATCGTCAACAGAGTTAATAGCTAAATTAATAAGGATTGCAAACCACATTTCACTTAAACCAAATTCATCACTAACATTACAACATATACCCTTTAGCCCTTAATCTACCATTAACCTTATTATTTCTATAAAAAGATACATGCAATTGTTCTTCATTTGCTTAATTTTTTGGAATGACTAATCTTTAAATATAATTTGTTAGAAATAGTTTTCTAATTATATTTCAATATATTGTTAAATTATTATAATTTAGTTTTTCTAAAATATAAAAGTTAAATTGTATAATTTTTTGAAAATTATTTTTTGAAATTATAATAATGAAATTGTATAATTTTTAGTAATATGTTTCTTGAAATTATCACATGTAATTTTTGGACCCCGGATGAAAGAGATATGGCCTTTACATGATAACGTCACGGGTGCTGGCAGAGGCTGCAGCGTCATCCCTGACAGAAATAATGCCCTGATTTTAACGATTAAACTACATTGATGTAGGCCGAATCAGACAAAGTTGTCTTCATAAAAGTTGTAGTTTATCCTCTTAGCTTTCCAATAGTATAAAGTTTGAAATTTTTAGGCATCAGAATTGAGAGATATGATTTTTACAATTTGCGTGACACATTAGGAGTGCACGATCGTTCACTAGCACGATGGTGATTGAACCCTTCACTGATAGGAGTGCACGATCATGCACTAGCACGATCGTGACGATCCCTTCACTTATAGGTGTGCACGATCATGCACTAGCATGATTGTGATAGAACCCTTCACTCATAGGAGTGCACGATACAAGGAAAACGATCGGTGACAAATATATATTTCGTCGCCAAATGTTAAAGATTGCTATTATTACAGAATAGCATCACAAAATGTAAAACATTTTGCTACCAAATTGAGAAATCATCACTATTACGATTAGAACTTTCATCGCCAATGACTCTTATTTTGCTATCAATTATACAAAACATTTTCCTTCTTAATTATCTCTTTTGATTAACATATATGAGTTTTTCCTATTACCAGTAACAAAATGAAAATTTTGTCTTTTACACTTACATATAGAGTTCTTATTCTTAATTTTCTTAATTTTTGGGAATTACTAATCCATATTTTTAATTTGGTGGATAAAAAAATAAAATAGGGAAATAAATTCAATTTTAAATTGAAATTATGCTTTATTTGGAATAGGAAAATAAATTTATTAAAAATTATTTATGAATTCGCAGACTTTGGCGACGAATCATGTATTAGTCACTACATCTAACATTTGTCAACCAAATACAATAGATCGTAGCAAATTAATTAATACTACTTCCAAACAACTACAGTAAACAATAAATGACATTGTTTACCTAAACAAGAAAAATGACGTCATTTTGTATTAGGTTTTCAAAGACAGAAACATAAAAGGCTACTCCATTCTCGTTCAAGTTGTCAACATTTCTCCAAATCCTTTCTTCTGTTTCTTCATCTGTATTGTGGTCATCACTATCGAAGAATCATCTTCTACTGGATAGGTATTATTGTTTTCTTCTATTTTCATTAACAAAGTTCTGCTAAGTTTAACTTATACCTTTAGGTGTTTATTGTGAGTTCTTATTATGCATTTGATGTATGAGTTGTGTTTATGGTTGTGTTTTAAAGATGATTTGCTGTCTATCTTTGTTATTTGTTTATGTCTATCGACCTTTGTTATTTGTTATGGTTATGTTTTATTTGTTATATCTTTGATGCATTTTATGGATAATACTATATTTCTGTAAATCAAGAACATAGTCATGTCTATTTTACTTTAAATTATCAATTTTGCTTATGATACAAACTACATAATAAATTTTTGAAATTTTAGTAAGGGTAACTTTCATATCACTAGGCACATTGAAGATGTATAAGTGATAAACTGGACTAAATTTACTTATCATTGAAATTGGAGTTGAATATATCATCATTTAATTCTAAATTGACATTTGCAAATTAATCAAGGAATGTCGACATAGAGACTAGTTCCGGATGGCCCTAATTCATTCCGTTGGGAGCAATGTGGCAAAATTGTCCCTATTGAAACAATAAGCAATGCACAAAAAATCTCCACTTCATACACTAATCATCGTTTGCCTTCCATGGCTAATCTTTTGCTTCAAGGTGTTTCGTATCATCCGAACAACATCACTTTTCTTATTATGTACATCTCATTTCCTTTTATGAAGCTATTATATATATTCACATTTGACGGTATATACTAAATATTGTTTTAAGCTTCCTTGAGTCTCGAAGATGACATGTATGCTTATGGAGGCAGAAGTGATGTCACAACAGTCTGTACAAGATTAAGGAAATCGATTGTTTTGGAAAACTCATCAATTCCACAGACTTCGTTTGCTCATTCACATATGTATATCACTCTAATCTAGGTTTGTTTAACAGTTTACTAATCTGACAATATCTAAGTTTTATACTAATTAGGTTTTAGGTAAACCGTTTCTACTGGCAATTCATCTGGCGAACTTATCTTCCATGCTAAATCTAGTGACTCATTCACTATATCCTCTACAAGTTTAGCTATAGCGGAAAAGCTATTGCAAAAGGGTGTGAAAAACCCTACACTTGAGGGAAGCACTATTACTATTTCAATTGGTGCCTTTGAACGTGCAAGGACCCTTCTCGGGAATCCAGACATCAGGGATTCATTTACCTTTACTGACTCTCATGTCATTTGGAATCTAAATAAACAATTATATCATTATTATTTATCGATGCAATCAATGGGACTCAGCTTTAAAGTTGATTTATTGTTACATCTGTAAGAATTTGTCAAACAACCTCTCTATTAGTTAGGGGTCAAGCTGCGTACTATTGAATGTAGACTG
>JAOQML010000006.1:2695250-2708249 GCA_027568935.1 Erythroxylum urbanii | reverse complement strand
TCAACCAAGAAAAGGAATTTAGCTACTCATAATGAAAGTGAAAAACGAAGAAATAGTAAAACATAAAGTCTCCATCCCTATTCCTTTATAAAAAATACGAAAATTCTAGTCTAGAATAAGAAAAACCTAACACAAACTCTTTGCAGAAGAGAAAACGTAAAACCATAAAACTAAAAACTAAGAATGACGTGAACAGTACACATTTTTCCTCTTACCTTTTCTTGACTTTCTCTCTCCTACATCCTATAGCATCTTCCCCAAATCTGTCTCCCACATCTTCAGGTTGTAAATCCTCATTCACTAATAAGATAGCAATATGATCTTTAAAGATTATGAAAATCTCAAATGAATCAGATTTGAATTTGAAAACAGGATTTGCAGATTATTTCCATCCTTGCACGTGCCCACGTTTAGTCACTGAATTTACTGCCAATTTTGAAATTCGAATTATCTTTGTTTGCTTTGCATCTTTTCGATTCAATTTCATTTCTTTAGTGTTAAAAATCATCTAAGAACAATTAAAGGACAAATCCATCAATTTTGAATAATAATTTCAACATATGAGAGAGATTTATATACCAAATGAATGCAAAATGACAACTTAACAAATTCTCCCACACTAAACCTTTGCTTTCCCTCCAGAAAACATGCCAAACCACTATACTCTATCAATTTATCCTTCATAAGATTAAGTGCACACAATCCGTTAACTTGGGCCAGTAAGCCTTAGGTTGCAACATACATCATAATCACTTTTCACTGATACACATAAACAAAGTCAAAATAAGACATCTTTGTTCAAAAGGCAATTATGAAACCAAAGTGAATTCTTCTCATAGATTTCTCTCTTACACTCAAGTGTTTGAGGTTAAAATGTTTCTCTCAAATCTCTCTCTAATAAATTACACTACCATAGGCTTACAAATTCACCAGTTATCATTCATTCGAATTACATGAGTTCGTAGATCATAAAGAATTTTTTATGGGTTGTAATGAGGCTAGGTTCAAAGGTAAGGTAAAAAAATTAGCAACAGGTTAATCACAAGCATTCACAAAGTACCAAGTAAAAGGGACACTCACATTCAAATTCTGTGACAAACATATAAATATAAATGAATACAAGTACTCATTACTAACTAATGTTATTATGCTTATTCTTTTTCTTTTTCTTCTCTTCTTTTTCCTTTTTTTCTTTTTTTTACTTGGCTAAAAACAAGGGAGAGCAATAAAAACAAGAGAAATTACTAGCAACATAATTTAATAAATACATGAGTAGAAGTACCTATAAAAATATCTCAGAATACAATAGAACAAAAGTCCCAAAATCAAATGCTTACTCACTACTTCATTCAACTTGTGATAGGGCAAGGCTAAAGGGGTTTTTGGGTTTCAATGTAAGGTGATTAAATGACAAACAATAAGGTTAAAAGCTCAATAGTGTTTGTAAAGGGAAAATAACTAGGTAGGTCATTTTTAAGCTAAAGGGTGTGAAAACAAAGAAGGCCTTAATCATTTCCATAACCCATATAATCAAACAAATTCAATCTGGTTCAGTGCAAGTTCTGAAAGCAATCATGATTAGAGGGGCATCACACAATACAAAGAAATAGAATGACATAAAGATGATGTCATTAAAGCTCAATTCTGCTCACAGGTTTAATTTAAGAATTCACCTTAATTCCACAATTACCTCATCACTCAAATGTTAAAATTTTAACTAAGTTTACAAGATGCATGATTCACCTTAGAATCACATAGCCTAATTTAATTTCACTCATACATTCAATCTCATCCAAACTAATATGATAAAGCTTGATGGCTTAACATGCAACACAAGCATGCAAAGAACAGAAAAAATTTAACGAAAAGAAAATCAAAGAACGACAAAGCCACACATAGTCATAACATGTATTCCAATTCCCCCACACCAAGTCCAACATTGTCCTCATTATTATAACATAAGAATAAAGAAGAAAAAATATAGAAGAAGAGGGAAAAGAATGCTTCTCTATTTTATTGAAATATGAAGTCATGGACTTAGCGGGTGAGGAGATTGGAATGCTTGATTTGTCTAATATGCCATTAAATTTTGCTCCATTCTTTGCATTCGATGTTCAAATAAGGATAAACGAGTGTCCAAATTGCTCTCGTGGCGTTGGTTACGGCCTTGCAGTGCATCAGTGGTGACCCGACTTGTGGTTGGGCGTGGGTGAAAAGAAGTAGTTGGTCCTGAGTTAGTGAAAGATATTCGTCCACGACTCATGTCGACAATTCCTATCCTTCAGAAACAATGCAAATGCAAAGGTTCTATGGCACAAGCCACTGCCATATCAGTATTATTAAGGTCTAATACATTCAAATTAACCGCCAACTGCGTGATATAAGACCTTAATATCAATGGTTTGGATTTTTGTTTTAAACAGATTGAAATTGAGTTAAAAACCAAAAACCCAAATTAACAGGAATATGTTTATCCATAAACCATAAAAAATAAAAGACAACCTTAGCAAGGGTTCCCGGAGAATCCCTATGCCCTGAAAAATTGTACGTTAAGAGTCTATGAATGATTTTGAAAACAGGATTTGAAAATATGAACTCTTAGAAATGCTAGCATTATAGGGATTAGTATCAACAGACCATTGTCTCCATAATTTCGATGCATTAAATTCCTTATGATAATCACATCGAGAATTAATAAACATCTCATTTTTAATTTCAACATTGGAAACAAAGCCCATAACTACATTAAATTCAATAATAGATAACGCAAACTCTTTCCCTATAAGCTGAAATTCAATAATCCCTTTTGTAAACACATTAAACTCCTCATTAGAATTAAACTGAAATGTGTTATAGAATTCCATAGTTAATTCAACTTATGCAGGACAATTAATTCTAGCAAACACACTCCAACCAATTGGACCCATCATTTGTGTAAATGAATCATAAACTTGTAGTGCTTTAAGAGTGTCGAAAAGGATACACTTACAGGGATACATTTTTCTTACACTGAGTTATTGAAATCACTCCGTATCTTCTGGAATTCGGAATGAGGTGAAACCACCACTTCGGTTGCTCCGTTTACTATAGTTTTCAACTTCTTTTCCTCTCCTTGTCCGTTGTTATGTTGATGGCCCTGGGGTAGCAACTGAACTTGGTGGCACAGTTTGCATGGGTACCACAACAGTGGTCCTCCCGTGGATGAGCTGGGTGGCATTGGAGAGAAGAGATAAAAAAAGACGTGCTTGGAATTGCTAAACATTGAGAGTCACTCTTCCTCATTGGCATAGTTGTAACTCTATGAAAACATAGATCTGAAAGTTGCACAAGGAAGAACACGACACCAATAAAATCCCAAGTTAGGGCTGGGTGAATGACAAATTAAAATTAAAATATAATGGATGTTGTGTGGAATGGTTATTGTACTGTGCACGATATAGGTAGTGATTTGTGAAATCTAAAGGGAAAAACAACGGTGAGAGAAACCAAGTGAAAGAAATAGAGGGAAAAGATAGAGGGGGTGGTGGGAAAGAATGAAATTTTCTTTTTTTTAAGATAAAAGAATTAAAATTGCAAAATTGAGAATGATAAATTTCTGAAAATTAAAAATCTAACTAAAATGAGGTAAACCTGATAAAAATGAAAATGAAAATTGTTGAAAAATAAAAATCATAAACAAACCTGAAATTTTATGGGTTTCCTCGAATGTGCTTCTTTAAAGTCTTTAGCTGGACATGTTTCTTTACTTACCTAGTTAGAAATAGGTTGGGGATACCAACTCCATTTCTTCCACTCACTCAACTAGAAAATTCTCATAATATAGCTTCAAGCGGTATCCAATAACTTTAAATACCTTAGAGGTACCTAAACTCTGAATTTTTGCCGCACCATGAGAAAAAACGTGAGAAATAATAAATGGTCCAATCCAACGAGATCGTAATTTTCCAAGAAATAACTTAAGCTTCAAATGATAAAGAAGAACTTTTTGTCCTATTGAAAATTGTTTCCTAGAAATCATTTTATCATGAAAAGCTTTAGTTTTATCCTTATAAATCTTCGCATTTTCATACGCTTCATTACGAATCTCCTCTAACTCTTACAGTTGTAGTTTCCTATTGTTACCAACTTCCATCTGATCCTTATTCAACTGTTTCACAGCCCAATAAGGTCTATGCTATATTTCCATAGGTAAATGACAAGGCTTACTGAAAACTAACCTGTAAGGCGACAAGCCTATTGAAGTTTTGTACGCAGTCTGGTACGCCCATAAGGCATCATCCAATCGTAAGCTCCAATCCATCCTATTGGGATTCACCACTTTTTCTAGTATGGATTTGGTCTCCCTGTTGGATACTTCAGCTTGTCCACTTGTTTGCGGATGATAGGTTGTAGAGACTCAGTGTGTGATACCAAATCTCTTCATTAAAGCCTCAAAAATCTTGTTACAAAAATGGGTTCCTTGATTGCTAATGATAGCTCGAAGCATTCCGAACCTAACAAAAATTTTAGATTTAACAAAATCTATAACAGTTTTAGCATTGTCAGATAAAGTAGCCCTAGCTTCTACCCATTTTGAAACATAATCCACAGCTAACAAAATATAGTTCTTACCAATGGAAGAAGAAAAAGGACCTATAAAGTCTATTCCCCAAACATCAAAAAGTTCACATACCAAGATGTTCGTGAGTGGTATTTGATTTCTCGAGCCCAAGCTATCCATTCTTCGACAATGATCACAAGACTTGCAAAACATGTAAGAGTCATAAAACAACTTTGGCCAAAACAATCCACATTTAAGAATTTTTTGAGCAGTCCTTTTGGGACGAAAATGTTCCCCACACATAGATGAATGATAAAAATATAAAATAGAACGAAATTCATCATCTGTGACATATCTCCTAACAATCTGATCAGAACAAAATTTCTATAGATGAGGTTCATCCCAAATGTATATTTAGCCTCTTGCTTAATTTTTTCTCTTTTGACTCTAGATAAGTCACTAGGTAAAGACTTAGTCACCAAATAGTTTACTATGTCCGCATACCATGGAATTACCTGCTGAATTACGAAGAGATTTTCATCCAAAAATTTATCGTGAAGAACATCAAATATGGTACTCGAAGTGATCTGCTTAGATGATCGGCCACCAAGTTTTCAGCTCCTTTATTGTCGCAGAATTCCAAATAAATTCTTGAAGTAGTAAAATCCATCAAACGACTTGGTTTCTTTCTTATTCAACAAATATTTCATATCTGCATAGTTCAGATAGACGATCAACTATGTCCTTAACAAGTATGATTGAAAGTTCTCCAATCCAAAGACTACGGCTAAAACTCCTTCTTCTTCGTAGAATAATTTTTCTGGGCATCATTAAGTGTCATGGACGCATAATAAATAACATGAGATACCTTGTCCATTTTTGGGCCCAGTACGACGTTAACTGCATAATCCGAAGCATCGCACATTAGCTCGAATGGCATGTCCCATTTCAGTGGCTAAATAATCGGAGCTGCAGTGAGTCGTTCCTTGAGTTCATCAAATGCACTTTTGCATGGCTAGTCAAAATCAAACTTTAAGTCTTTTTGGGGTAGTCTACACATGGGTTATGTAATTTTGGAGAAGTCTTTAATGAATCACCGATAAATCCTGCGTGACCAAGAAAAGAACAAACTTCTCGCACAATCGTGGGGTAAGATAAAGATCAAATAACATCTATCTTAGCCCTATCGACTTCAATTCCCTTAGAAGAGACAGTATGACCCAAAATTATGCCTTGATCAATTATAAAATGACACTTTTCATAGTTTAAAACCAAATTACTTTTAATGCAACATTTAAGCACTTTTCAAGGTTTACAATGCATGTTTCAAAAGACTATTCATTCACTGTAAAATCATCTATAAAAATTTTCATGCAATTTTCTACAAGATTAGAGAAGATACTTACCATACACCTTTGAAATGTCACAAGTGTGGTACATAATCCAAATGGCATTCTTTGGTAAGCAAAGGTGCCTAATGGACATATGAAGGTTGTTTTCTCTTGATCCTTGGCTACCAAAATCTAGTGATATCTTGAATAGTCATCTAGACAACAATAGTGAGATTTACCTGCAAGTTTTTCAAGCATTTGATTAATAAATGGAAGCAAAAAATGATCTTTTCTAGTAATCAAATTAAGCTTCCTATAATCTATGCAGACTCTCTAACCATTTTGAACACGAGTTGGTATTAACTCACCATCACTATTTTCAACCACAGTTATCCCAGTTTTCTTCAGAACTACCTGAACTGGACTTACCCAATTGCTATCCGAAATTGGATAAATAATGCTAGCGTCAAGTAGCTTCAAAATTTCTTTCTTCACCACTTCCATCATAGGTGGATTTAGATGACGTAGGGGTTGCCTCACCTCCTTCGCTTCATCTTCTATCAAGATTCGATGCATGCAAATGATGGGACTAATACCCTTCAAATCAGCCACTGTCTAACAGGAAGCTTCCTTATTCTCCTTTAACATGTGAATCAGCTGCCTTTCCTGCAAAATCGTAAGTTGATTAAAGATAGTAAGACGCAATGTATCTTGCTCACCTGAAAAGATGTACTTCAAATGACTAGCTAAGCCCTTCAACTCCAACTTTGGTAGCTGGACTAACGACAGCAGCAACTTAGCATCATTTCTAGACATCTTCACGCACATCAGCTGTTGGAGTAATGGTTTGGTGGTCTCCACACAAAATAATGTCTTCCTTTGATTAAACGATTCTTTACTTCCTTGCCACCATAATGTATTTTCCATTTTTGAGATTATTTCGAGGTCATCTCTGTCCCTAAAAATCAAAATTTCCTACACTCATATGTCAATAAAATCCACATAAATAATAGGCTATTCATCATCCGAAATTTTCAAGGTATTGTATATATTGAACTTAATTAATTCACCATCAAATTCCATAGTTAAAGATCCATCATAAACATTTATTTTCATTCTAATGTTTTTCAAGAACGACCTATCGAATAAAATTAGAGTGGAAGAAGATGTATCATTGATGCCCATCTACAAAATATAAAAATTAGCCGAAAAAAGCATATTCCCTACTTGAACCAAAATGTCTTATAACACACCCTTCGGATAAGCATTTGAGCGATCTGCTAATTGAATCACTACATTAGTTTCTTTAAGAGGTCTAACATTTAAAGATTTATAAACTTCATATGGCATGACATTGATGGACACAACTAAATCTAGCATAGCTCTTTCAATTTGCAAGTCACCAATTTGACATGGGATAGTGAACATACCTGGGTTTTGACATTTAGGTGGAAGCTTTTTCTTTTGCAACATAGCTGAAACGTCTCCCCCAATTACATTTTCTCATTAAATTTTAATTTCCTCTTTGAAGTGCAAAGTTCTTTAAGGAATTTCGCATACCATGGAATCTATTTAATTACATCAAGGAGAGGAATATTTACCTGAACCTTTCTAAAAGTCTCCTATATTTCCTTTTCTTGAGCTTCCTTCTTTACTTTGGCAAATCAACTTGGAAAAGGGGGCAGCACCACCATTTTCTACAGAGGTGTTTACGTATTTCTGATTGTGTGGGGGCATTTTGCATCACTTCTTCTTTTATCTCTCTTCTGGCAATTCGCTGAAGTGGTTCCTGCAATTCTTACCACTCCGCAATGTGATAGCTTTCGCACTTTGTTTAGGATTAATCTCCAGTTGAGCTAGAAAATTCCCAGAATTTTGTGTCTCCAATCGATTTATGGCAGTTGCTATTTAACTTATTTAATTTTCAATATTTTTGATACTTGCTTCAGTATTCCGCTAAAATGTCAAAGTATTAGTCCAAAGATTGAACTATTTCTTCCAAAGAT
Source organism: Erythroxylum urbanii (assembly GCA_027568935.1). Lineage (NCBI taxonomy): Eukaryota > Viridiplantae > Streptophyta > Magnoliopsida > Malpighiales > Erythroxylaceae > Erythroxylum > Erythroxylum urbanii. The sequence continues at coordinate 2,700,372 of JAOQML010000006.1, read as the reverse complement.
GGTTTACCGTCAGAATTTGTTGTGACATTTTGATGTTGTCGAGGCACATACGGTTGTCTATACTATTGGAAATTTGTGGGTGCTTACTGCCCTTGAGAATTCCTGTAGTGTAAATTTGGATGATCGCACTAATCTAGATTATAGGTGCTAGAAAATGGGTCATATTTCCTTTGGTTCGGTCTAGCAAAACCTCCCATAGCATTCACATGTTTTCCATTTTTATCATGCAAAACTGGACATGCATCAGTGGAATGTCCTAATATTGAACATATTCCACATACCTTTCCTTCTTCTTTCTTCGTAACCACAATTTGTCGCACCAAAGAAGTAAGGTCATCCAATTTTTTCTCCAATGTGGTCACATTCACCTTATTCAAGGTTTTTGTTCCATGCCCAGTACGTATTCCAAATTGTTGGGTATTGGAAGCCATGTTCGTGATTAAATCCCTTGCAGCTGTCGGCATTTTGTCAACTAAGGCGTCACTGCTTGTAGCGTCAATCATACTCCTAACCGTGAGCAAAAGACCTTCGTAGAAGTATTGAATCAATAGTTGGTTGGTTATTTAGTGGTGTGGACAGCTAGCGCAAAGTTTCTTGAATCTTTCCCAATACTCGTAAAGTGTCTCTCCCATATGTTGTCAAATTCTGCAAATTTCCTTTCGGATGTTGGCTGCTCTTGATGCTGGAAAATATTCCTCGAAGAAAAGCATCTTCATTTCAGCCCATGTTTGCACGTTCTCTCTGGCTGAATAGTATAACCAATCTTGAGCATCGTCCTTGAGAAAAAAAGGAAAAGCTCTCAGTTTAATTTTCTCTTCCGTCACATTCGTCGGCTTCATTCCCATACAAACCACATCGAATTCCTTTAAGTGTTTGTACATATTTTCTCCCGGTAGACCCATGAAAATAGGTAACAAATGAATCAGGCCAAATTTTAATTCAAAAGTATTATTATTACCTAAATTTGGAAAATTAATGCAGTAGGGCTGTTAAGCGTCTGTGGGCGCGGCTAGTTTACGAAGGGCGCGGTTTGCTTCCATCCATTCCATTTTCTACGTTTTTTGCTACTGTTCGTCTGTTTCCGTAGTGCCTTTTTTGTTTTCTCAATTTCAGGATTGTACTATAAATTTTCATATTAGTTCGAACACGTAACATACATAAACTATCAAAAATTCCCTAGCAACAGCGCCAAAATTTGCTACTGCTGTCACCTGCAACCAAATTCAAAAAGAAACCAACTTTTGTCAATACAAATTAATGCAGTAGTGGAAAGTGGGTATCATTCCCACGAGAAATTTTTATGGCAAAGATTGTACGAATTCAAAACCAAAATTAAGTGACGAAAAATAGGGGGTTTTAATTCACATCGATTTTTAAAAAAAGATAACAAAAATCAAAAATTAATAAAAGTAATTAGATCTGAAAATTTAATAGACAAACATTGTTTTCGGGTCACCGATGTTATCACACTAAAATGGATCCTTGATATAAAATTCAGTTGATCAATAATCATTCATTAGGTAATGTTTTCTCTTAAGTGTAACTGAGTAGAAACATGTATTCTAAACATTCTTATCACTCAATGACCTAGATACGATTGTAAGTTCAATTGAGTAATAGCTCTAAGAACTAAAAAATCAATGAACAAGATAACATATGTATGTCATGCATTCAATCAAGATGAGTTTCTTCTTAGAATTTCCCACTCTAACGTAAAGAAGGTAATCCTGATTGCTACTTGTGATTAACAAAACTGAACGTCATATTTTATTAATCTAGCTATTAAATGAATCAATTCCTAGTTGTGCACCTAGAAATCAATCAATTCAATTGTATAAAGAAATTCGGAAGGCACTCAATATTTATAAACAACCAAACTTTATTGAAACATCTCACACATAATAGAGGATAACATGGCTTCCCTCAACTAAGAAAAAGAATTTAGCTACTCATAATGAAAGTGAAAAATGAAGAAATAGTAAAACATAAAGTCTCCATCCTTGGTCCTTTATGAAAAATATAAAAATTCTAGTCTAGAATAAGAAAAACCTGACACAAACTCTCTGCAGAAAAGAAAACGTAAAAACCAGAAAACTAAAAACTAAGACTAACGTGAACAGTACATGTTTTTCCTCTCCTTTTTCCTCGACTTTCTCTTTCCTACATCCTATAGCATCTTCTGTAGATCTGTCTCCCACATCTTTAGGTTGCAAATCCTCATCCACTGATAAGATAGCAATATGATCTTTAAAGATTATGAAAATCTCAAACGAATCAGATTTGAATTTGAAAACAGGATCCGCAGATTATTTCCATCCTTGCACGTGCCCACGTTTAGTCACTGAATTTGCTGCCAATCTGGAATTTCGAATTATCTTTGTTTCCTTTGCATCTTTTCTATTCAATTTCATTTCTTCAGAGTTGAAAATCATCTGAGAACAATTAAAGGACAAATCCATCAATTTTGAATAATAATTTCAACATATGAGAGAGATTTATATACCAAATGAATGTAAAATGACAACTTAACAGTTCTACAAAACTTACAGAGGCATAAACACATCCCAAATATATTCATATAATTTTTCCAGGATCAAATTCCATGAAAATCATTTGTAAACTTATCAGTTTAGCCAATAGACATCACATGCCTAGCAGAAAGACAGATTTCATACATGTTCTTGTAAAGTCAAAATTAAATATTTTAATCACATTAAAAATATTTTCAATCACATTGAATCATTCACATACATCTTATAAATAGATTGGTGAAAGAAAATCATGAAAACCATTTTTCTATAATTAATTTCGAACAAAACATTACAGGACCCTAAGTTGTCATAACCATGAAAATAGTTTTCACATATCATGTATTCTACATCTAACAAGGCACAAGATGGCTTTAATGCCACTGTTAGGTTCTGATCATGCATCTCATACATAACATATATCAAATATATACAGTGGAAGTAAAACAGAACCTCAAAAACTAGATCTATTCATACATATAGATATAGAAAAACAAAAACATGAAATGTAAGATGTTTATATACCTTTCTAACGATCTCCTTCGTTCTTATATTCTCCAAGTTGGGTTGTCGTAAACCACAACGATCATCACAGATCGTCTCTAATGAAAGTCCACACGAACATAAAAGGATGAAACCTCACTAGGAGATGGTTAGAATTCTTTCTTTGTGCTAGCAAAAACAAGAACTCTTGAGAGAGTTAGAGATAAAAGGTGTAGTGTAAGAAAAAGAACCTTTCATTTTCTTTTGTATCTTACACAAGATACACAAAAATCATCTCAATTTTCTACACCATTTTGCCTTCCATAACCCCCGTCACTAATGTAAAGTTATGGGAAGTTAATGGTCATGAATAGCATGTATTAATGGAAGTTATGAGAAGTTAATGACTATGAATAGCATACATTAATGGAATCCAGCAACACTTGTTTCTAATCCATTTCATGCAACGTTTTCTACCACGATCACATTGCGATACAATCCCAAAACACTCTCTCTTGTCTTGAATCACCATTCAAGACCATTTTACTTATGCCTCAGATATCCTATGTGTGCCATTAAGTTCCTAGTTCAAGTAAGTCAAGAGCGGTATCTAGCAATAGGTCATGACCCCTAATTGACTAAAAAGTCAATGGTTTGACTAAAAACCCTTCCATATATAATGTTGCCATGCAATTTGTCCTTTCACCATATATATCCCACTTAGTTTAAAGTATGGTTAAAGTGTCAACTCCCACTAGACTGACTACGTCATATCTAGTCCAAGTGTTATTAGATCTTTTCCTAAGGATCTCAATACTCTATGTGTCATTGAAGACTCTCTTTATAACATATATCTGCTCTGGATAGAGACTCTCGGGCAATGACCCCATCAAGAGGCTGTGGGTATCATATCCTTCTATCAGGAGTAGTGAATCCTTTATTGGCTACTCAATTACCTCTAAATACCTCACGCTGTACCCAATCACCACCCTATAAGTAACCCCTGAAGGCACCGATGAATGGAGTCAAAACATAAGATTAGTATCTGAGATATTCTTGAGCACCTCAAATCAAATGATACTTGCACCATTGCTATGATGAGATTATCATTGACACTGGAACAGAATATCCATATGATTGTCTCATAGCAGATCAATCCAATGTACTTACTACCCTTAGTAAGGATCCATATGTTAACTCTAAACAACTCATGTCTATAGCTTATGAGATCTACTGCTTGATCTAATCAAGGAGTATAACATGTGCTAGTCTATCCGAATTAATGATATCCCATCTCATTAATCCTATGACTAGGGAAATTTTAGATACTAACATAATTATACATGATAGGAATCTCATTATCATAATCTTATAATGATTTCCTCCATACTATATTTTGTATCAAGGAATTCATTAAATCAATTTAAGATCAACATCAAATCCATAAATGTATGAACATCGAAATAATAAAAAATACCTTTATTAATCATAAAATGATTTGTACAATAAATGCTAAAGGTAATTACCTTTGGTGTAACATCCCGTTTTCATATAACGGGTTGAACCATAGAAACGGGTACACGTGAGATCAATAGGAAAACACGTCTCATGCTCATGCATTTGTGAACAGTGATTTCTGCACATAAAAAATATCCGTACATGCATTCATGACATTTTCTCGGTAAAATTGTGAATAAATGAGAATTTTTGAAAAATAGGCTTTGAGTGTGTAAAAATTAAATTAGAGAGGATCATTAGGGTTTTCTGATTTTTAGAGAATTATAAGAATTTTTTGGGAATTTTTCGGAATCGTTTCCGGACCTGAAAAATTGTGAAGTGACAGAATAGGGGTCGACCGGTAGTGAAATTGACTGTCCAATGGCACTGGAAACGTAGGCACATGAAATTAGGAATTTTTGAATTGATCCATTGGAAATTTGGAGAGAAATTGGAATGGAATTGGGAAGCAATTTTAGCAAACTAATGAGAGTGTGACACGTGTACATGTCCACTTAGTTTAGTTATTAATAAATAATCTCATTAGTGAGTCTTTCACGACTCTTCTCATTGTTTCTTCTTGTAGCTTCTTTTATTAAGTGTTCATTGTGTTT
>JAOQML010000006.1:2661293-2672478 GCA_027568935.1 Erythroxylum urbanii | reverse complement strand
AATTTTACCCTTAATGAATGTAAAAAGTCATCTTTGCCCTTCCTTTTATGCTTTATGACTCTTAAACATAGTAACATTCCAGAATTACCCTCATGCACTCTCAAAACATTAATTTCACTAACTAGTAAAATAAAATCCTACTAACATTAAAATAAATAATTAAAGTCTAATAAATAATTCTATTATGACCTCATAATTCATTCTAAGGCAAAAATTCAATTTCCATGCTTATTCCATAAACTATCATGCTTAATTCAATGAAACATTTTCAGGGGCCAACACCATTGGGTGGTCTATTATGGATATTAAGGGTATAAACCCTTCCTTTTGCATGCACTACATTTTCATAGAGGATGGAAGCAAACCAATGGTGCAGCCCCTGAGGAGACTTAACGCATACATGAAGGAGGTAGTGAAAGATGAGGTAGTAAAACTTTTAGATGTAGGTATTATCTACCTCATTTCTAATTTTTGTTGGGTTCGTCTTGTGCAGGTGGTGCCAGAGAAAGGAGGCACCACTGTGGTTGAAAATGAGAAAAATGAATTAATAGCCACTAGGAAGGTAATTGGGTGGAGAATGTGTATAGATTATGGGAAGTTGAATGATGCCACCTGAAAAGATCATTTTCTTTTACCTTTAATTGATCAGATGATTAAGAAATTAGCTGGTCATGACTTTTATTATGCCTTAGATGGATATAGTGGATATTTGTAGATTCTAGTAGCCCTAAAAGATCAGGAGAAAACAATTTTTACATGTCCTTATGGTACATTTGCATATAGACGCATGTCATTTAGGTTCTGTAATGCTCCAGCTACATTTTAAAGATGCATGATGGCTATTTTTTCTAACATGCTTGAATCTTGCATCGAAATTTTCATGGATTACTTCTCTGTGTTTGGTACTTCATTTGATGCATGCTTGGATAACTTAGAGAAAGTTTTGATTAGGTGTGAAGAGACCCATTTAGTGCTTAATTGGGAAACATGTCATTTCATGGTATAGGAGTGCATTGTTTTAGGTCACAAGATTTCTAGCAAGGGTATAGAGGTAAACCCAGTAAAAACCGATGTCATTAAGAAACCTCTACGACCAAACAATGTTAGATCCATCAGAATTTTCTTAGACTATGCTGGTTTTTACCGCAGGTTCATTAAGGATTTTTCTAAGATTGCTAGACCTTTGACTAAGTTGCTTGAAAACGATGTTGTGTTTGCTTTTGACGATAAATGTTTGACATCTTTTCAATTGTTAAAGAATATGCTTGTGACTGCACCTAATCTTCTATCTCCTAATTGGTCTCTTGCTTTTGAATTAATGTATGATGCAAGTGATTATGCAGTGCGTGCAGTTTTAGGCCAAAGATGAGGTAAGACCTTTCATCCCATTTTTTACGTAAGTAGGACACTGAACAGTGCACAACGCCATTATACCACCAAAAAAAGAGATGTTCGCAGTTGTGTTCGCTTTTGACAAGTTTCACTTATATTTGGTTTTGTCTAAAGTGATTGTGTATACTGACTATGTAGCTTTGAAATACTTGATGACAAAACCCGATGCTAAACCAAGACTAATTCATTGCGTGTTACTTTTGTAGGAGTTTGAAATTGAGCTAAGGGATATGAAGGGAGTAGAGAAATTTGTAGCTAATCACTTATCAAGGTTAGATGAAGCTAACATGGAGAGTGCAACAAAGAAAGACATTCAAGAGACTTTTCCTGATGATCATCTGATGGTTATGACAGTCACTTCTTGGTTTGCAGACTATGTAAACTACTTTGCTGATAATATCTATCCCCCTGATTTTTCTTATGCTCAAAAGAAACTTTTTTTGTTTGAGGCAAGATACTATCTTTGGGATGATCCTGCTTTACAAGATTTATGTGGATGGTATTGTTAGGAGTTGCATTCCTGAAGAGGAAATGTCCTCTGTGTTATATCATTGTCATTCTAGAGAGGCAGGGGTACATTATGGTGCATCTAGGACAGCTCATAAGGTTTTAGAGTGTGGTTTCCGTTAGCCCACCTTATTTAGGGATGCATTCGAATTTGTCAAATCTTGTGATAGGTGTCAAAGGGTCGAGAACATTAGTAGAAGACATGACATGCCATTGACTAACATACTTGTTTATGAGGTTTTTGATGTTTAGGGCATAGACTTTATGGGACCATTTCCTAAGTCTTTCTCCAATCAATATATATTTGTTGTTGTTGATTATGTTAGCAAGTGGGTAGAAGCAGAGGCATTGCCCAAAAATCAAGCTAGAGTTGTTCATTTTTTAAAGGAGAATATATTTACAAGTTTTGGCACACCTCGGGCTATCATTAGCGATGGGGGGTCACATTTTTGCAACAAACTTTTTGATTCATTGTTAACTAAGTATGGGGTGACCCATAAGATTGCTACTCAATACCACCCCCAAACTAGTGGGCAAGTTGAAGTCTCAAACAAGGAATTGAAGAAAATATTAGAGAAAATTGTTAATGTTTCAAGGCAGGACTGGTCTTTAAAGCTAGATGATGCACTTTGGGCATATAGGACCACATTTAAGACACCTATAGGCATGTCACCATTTAGGATAGTGTATAGCAAGTCTTAGCATGTCACCATTCAGGATAGTTTATAGCAAGTCTTATCATCTTCCAATTGAGTTAAAACATTATGTGTACTGAGCTACAAAATTTCTTAACTTTGATTTGTCTTCTGTAGGTGCTCAGAGACTTATGCAGCTTCACGAGCTTAAAGAGTTCTGCTTGGAGGCTTATAACAATTTGAAGTTGTATAAGGAGCGAATGAAGAAGTGGTACGACAAGAAGATCCTCCACCGAGACTTTAAGGTAGGCGACCAAGTATTAATCTACAACTCCTGTCTTTGTCTTTTTCCAGGGAAGCTTAATTCAAGGTGGTATGGCCCATTCAAAGTGATCTAAGTCTTTCCTTTTGGGACCCTTGAAGTAAAACGAGAAATGAAAACCCCTTCAAGGTAAATGGATAATGAGCCAAATTGTGTATGCCCAGGTTTGTGGATAATTCTAAGGAGTGATTGTCTCTTCATGACACTTCACCTCCTTGATCATAGTACATGCCTTTCAATAGGACTATAGTTTTCTTTCTTTTCTTTTCTCATTGTTTCCTTTGTGTTTCTTTCTAGTTTAATGCATTTTTTTAAGTTATTTTGAGTTTTCTTTAGGGTTTGCGTGGTTGGTGGCAACGAGTTCTTAGCCGATAATTTTTTCAGGCAAGTTTCTTCTTCCTCTTTTCCCTCTTTATGTTTGATTGTTAACTAATTGAACATTAAGTACAATGTTGATATTAAGTGTGGGGGGATTGAGATTATTTGTATACTGATGCTTATAATATCGATGTTGATGTTAAGAGATACACACTTGCAAGGTTGCAACTCTTTTGGTAGCTAACTTGGGTCCCATTTAACCATACTATTTTCTCAAAGTAGTTGGAAGAAGAATTGAGTTGTTTGTATGAATTTGGATTAGGCAGCTTGAGAGGATAGTGAACCATATGAATTGATAAAAGTAGTTAATTACATAAACTTAGTCAATAACTGATGTTTGAGTGATGAAACAATGTATGGAGTTTTGATGGACTTTCATTTAAGCACAAGTGAGGTCTTTAGCTCTATGACTGCATCTCATAGTCATTTATTTTCTTTGTTGTAAGTAATGCTTCTCTATGTAGATTACCTTCAGAACTTGCTCTGAACCTGTTTAATACTGCTAGTTACATGCCTTATGGACATGATAAAGGCCTTCTTTGTTTTTAACCTTTAGCTTAAATGACCAACCAAGTCATTTTTCCCTTGCTACCCCTTTGAGCTATTAACCTTGATTATTTTTGTATTAATCACACTGCATTAAAACCCAAAAACTTTTTAGCCTAACCCTTTCACAAGTTGAATGAAGTACTAAGTATTTAATGTCCTTGATTTAGGAACTTTTGTTTTATATACTATTCTGAAATATTTTAGAGGTACATCTACTCAGTTGTTGTTGATTTGTGATACTACTACTATCTTCTTTTATGTTTAGTGTCATGAAAAAATTAAAAAAAAGCAAAAAAACAAAGCAAAAAGAGAAAAAGAAAAAAATCAAACAGTAGCATTGGATAGTGATAAGTAGTTGTAGTCCCGTGTTTCTATTTGCACATCTCAGAATTTCTTTTTGATTGTCCCTGGTTACTTAGTGCTTTGTGAATGCTTGTGAGTAGTCTTTGCCTTTTTTTACCTTACCTTAACTTAAGCCCCATTACAACCTTTAGTCAAAGCCCTTTTGATCCTTGATGGCATGTACTCTATGTAATGGAAATAGGTGAATTTGTAAGCCTATGGTAGTGTAATTTCTTAGAGGAAGCATTGAGTGAAACATAAGCCTTATACACTTGAGTGACATGAGTGAATATTGTGAGGAAGGTCCATTTTAATTTTATGCTTGCTTTTGATCAAGGATATCTACCTTTGATTTTGTTTGTTTGCATGGGCAAAAAGATTATGATATATGTAGTAGGTTGATACTGCATTGCCAAAGTTGAAGGGATTGCAAACACTTAATTTTTTTTGAAAATGAAATGATAAAATATGTTGGTTGTGAACTAAGTAAGTTGCTTAAGGACAATCAACAATTCAAGTGTAGGGGTGTTGTTAATGGGAATTTTATATTGATTTTAGATACATAACTTGCTAAACTTTTATCCATTTAATGTTTAAATTGCACTAATTAAAAGTTATTTGTTTTAATTTTAGACACATATTGGGTTTGAAATATTTAAAAGCACAAAGCAAGGAAGTTAGACACAAAATGACAAAAAGCAGCCCACGATCTAAAAATGTTTCAGCTAAGAAAAAGACAGCAGTATGAATACCCTTATTCGTCATATCAATAAATAACAAAAAGAGAGAGAGTTGGCTGTGTGAATAGAGAGAAAAGAGAAAAAACATGAAGAGATGGCGTAGAAAGAAAAAAGGAGGGTAGCATGAGTAAGGAGTTACGTTAAGAAGGGATAGAAAAAATAGAGTGGTGGCTGCGTTGAAGAGTGAGTAGCGTTAAGTTAAAACAGAGAAAAGAGAGTTGGGTGGAAACATAGAAAATAGAGTACCAGAAGGTAAAAGTTGGTGGCGCAATACAGAAAAGGTAGCGTGAGTAGCGTGAAAGAGGAGTTCTAGCATGATAGAAAGGAGAGCTAGTGAGAAAAGATGTTTTGTGCATGAATTAGGGTGGACAAAAAAACCTTATTCATCACATCAATGAATAGAAAAGATAACAGAGAGCTGCACCAAGAAAGCTATTAGAGAACAACCAAGTGGAGTTTGTTTTGTGTGTGCCGGTGTCAGCCTTGAGTTTGGCATCTCTCTTTGGTGGGCACTCAAGGTTTTAAGTATAAAGAAGTGGTGGACGGTGGAGCTCTTGAAGGCCACTCATTCGGCATTCTTAGTTTTAGTTTATTCCTTCATTTTGTTCTCATGGTGTTCAATTTTCATTGGCCTTGGATGTTGTTTTTTTCTTTCTTTTTTGCTTTTGGCTAATTAACAGAATCCTATGTCTAGTTTTTTTTACTTCCTAGCTTGATGTCCTTATAGTTGCTTAATTTTTGTGGATTTAATCAATGTAATTATATATCAGGACCATGATTTATGTTACATTGACGAATATATGTAAGTTTTCTTTGGTTGAGGTTAGGATTGATATTGGATTAGGACAATTATTGTTTTATTTATTTGATTGAATGCTTATTTAGCCTAATTTAGATTGATCAACTATATTAAGGCCTTAGATAATTGAATGTTATAACAATTGGGATTTGATTTATTGGAAAATCGATCAAGTGACATATTTGAGATTAATGCGTAGACCAATTGTAGAATCTTGTATGAGGATACCTAAGATTAACGAACTTAATTTTAGGCTTCTTGAATTGAATGTTTTCTTTTTATTCCAAATTATCTATGAACCAAGTAGGTAACTTGGATTTAAAAGAGAAAGGAATTCCTATAAATATTAGGTTTAACTTGCTTAAGTAAAGTAACTCCTAAATCAATCCACAGTTACAAGTTTAGTGCCTATTGCAATTAAAATTTAACACCTTAGCCAATTTTTGTCATTTGATTCAGTTTAGTAACATTTAGTTCATATTTTGCATCAAGCGTATTTCCTTAATTCACTTATTTTATTTTATTTTCAAATCAATCAATTATTGATCGTCTGAGTAATTTTTCATCATTTAATTTAATTTTCTTGTACTTTGGAATCCCTTGGGTACGATATTTGGTTCTTACCATTTTATATTACTTGTCAACGAGATACACTTGCCTCTAGTTTGGTTTAAATATAATTTGATTTGTATTACTTTGTTTAGACCACAACAATGACACATGCGATGTTTTCTAGGATGTGTTAACGATGAATGGTTGAGTGAATGGTGCTGTCTTTGATCTAACTATTTACTGTTTCTAGGGAGGCTTGCGTAGTACTTGGTCCCCATCTTGGTATGGGTTGGTTTATGGTGAATGAGTATATTACATTGCTGGGTGAGAAAAAAATTGGGAGATAGTTAAAAGTGTGTTATGGTGTGCATAAGTCGTCATTTTTTTAAGGTGTTGTCATAGGCTGAAGGAAAATGTTAATGAACTGTAGATTTTGTGATGGTTCTTGCATGATTTCTTCCTTGCCTTGTTTTGGTTTGATCTTTGTCTTGTCTGGGTTTGTCACAAGTGAATGATAATTGTTGACTAATTTCTTTGTGGCTACAACATCTTAGAGTAGGTTGTTTGCATGGGCTATCATACTTGGTGTTTTCATCCTACAGTTGTGAATTAATACCGGTATTTGTGTAGATCAGCCCTTAGTTTATGGTGAAAACTTTCAAACCTGTTTCGGTGGAACTGAATCTATAGGGGAGTTGTTTTTTTATTCTTTCTCAAGTGTTCTTATTTATGTTGAATTTTTTTAACCACTTGAGTTATTTATTTAGTGTTCTTTCATTAAAAGATTGTTAAGAAAAATCCTTTGTTGAGGTTAACACGAGTCAGTCGTGTTATTGGGTGCGAAATTTTTCATAGGTTGTGAAGACAAAGGATAGTTTTAAGGGATGAGTGATATCGGTATAAAACTATTGTCGTTAGTGAAAGAATTAAGTTAGGTAAGGGCCTTGTAGACGTAGATAAGGTGTGCCAAACAACATTAACAAAAATCGATGTTAATTTATTTTAATGCATTTAATTTTTTTGGTTTTTGATTGTGCTAGAAATGACAGCAGTAAATCAAAGAGTTTGCGAAACTAATACACTCCTATAGTTTTTCATAATTGAATTATTGTTAATTTATTTTCATTAGTTAAAACCCTCAATTTTACTGTTTATTTTTTTTCAAAAAAGATAAATTCACTGTTCCCTTTGGAGACGATCCCTATTCACTTTATACTCATATTTAGTGAATTAAGGTAATTTATTTTTTGTATTTGACAACCACAAAAATTTGGCATCGTTGCCAGGGACTGGTGTCAATTGATTTATTTCTTTTATTTTTGCTTTCTATGTTTTTCCTTGTTTCTGGTTTATGCCTCATTCTTTTCATACAAGGGAACTAATTTTTGATCCAGAGGTTGAGCAGACAGCTAGTAGATTAAGAAAGGAAACTCAACAACAAGCCACTTAAGCATCATTTTCATGTCCTGGTTTGAATTTGAAAATTGATTTAACTGACTATCTTGGTGATTCTGACAGTGAGTCTAAAGAACCACCGATTGAAGAAGAAAGTAAGATGGCAACAAATCAACTAACATTGAGAGATTTCATAACTCCTAATATGATCCAACAATTGTTGTCCATCACATTCCCTGCCATAGAAGGTACTTTTGAATTAAAATCTGGTTTAATTCAATTGCTCCCTTCCTTCCACGGTTTTACAAGTGAAGATCCACATAAACACTTGAAGGAGTTTCAAGTAGTTTGGTCGACCATGAAACCCCATAATATTACAAAGGATCAAATCAAGATGTGAGCTTTTCTATTCTCGCTAGCTAATAAAGCCAAAGATTGGTTATACTACTTATCGTTTGGGTCCATTACTAGTCGGAACGAAATAAAAAGACAGTTTTTAGAAAAAATTTTCCCAACCTCTAAAGCTGCTAATATATGAAAAGACATACGTGGCATCAGATAGTTCAATGGAGAAAACTTGTACAAATATTGGGAGAGGTTCAAATAATTATGTGCTAGTTGCCTATAATATCAAATTCCTAACAGCTCCTTGTCTAATATTTGTATAAAGGACTTTCTGTTAATGACAGAAACATGATAGATACTACAAGTGGAGCACTGGTGAACAAAACTCTCGATGAGGCACGCACTTTGATATGGAACATGATTGTTAATGCACAATAGTTTGACACTTGATAGGAAAGTGTCCCAAGGAAAGTCAACGAGGTAAATGTTATTTCTAATGATCCTAGAATTGATGCTCTAACATCTCTCATTGAAAAGTTGGTTGTAGGACAGTTACAACAAGTGAAGGCATATAGAATTTGCTCTACTTTAGGCCGTCCCACTGATATGTATCCTACTCTCTAAGAGGATTCCATTGAACAATTGAATACAGTTGGAGGATTTCCTAGACAACCGCAAACAAGATACAACCCATACTCCAACATATACAATCTAGGATAGAGGGATCATCCCAATTTCAATTATGCAAATAGACTTCCAAGATTTCAACAACCACCTTAAGCCCAACTACTGCATTAACTTATTTAGTGAAATCCTCTTGGAGAGTAGGATATATATCAATGGGATCGCTTGAAGTAAAACAAATTCCACATGCCTTCACTTGTTGGAACTATCCTGTAACTAACTTTTCAACTAGAGATGTTAGAGCATCAATCCTTGGATCATTAGAAACAACATTTACCTCGTTGACTTTCCATGGGACACTTTCCTGTTGAGTGCCAAACTATTGTGCATTAACAACCATGTTAGATATCAAACTAGAAGCCTCATCGGTAATTTTGTTCACTAGTGCTCCTCCACTTATAGTATCTATCATGTTTATGTCATTAATGGAAAGTCCTTCATAAAAATATTGGATGAGGAGCTGTTAGGAATTTGATGTTGTGGGCAACTAGCGCACAACTATTTAAACCTCTCCCAATATTCATACAAGTTCTCTCCACTGTACTGTCTGATCTCACATATGTCTTTTCGTATATTAGCAGCTCTAAAGGCTGGGAAATTTTTTTCCAAAGATTGCTTTTTCATTTCGTTCCAACTGGTGATGGACTCAGACATCAAGTAATATAACTAATCTTTTGTCTTGTCAGCTAACGAGAATGGAAAAGCTCACATCTTGATTTGATCCTATGTAATATTATGTGGTTTCATGGTTGAACAAACTACATAAAATTCCTTTAAGTGTTTATGTGGATCTTCACCTTCAAGACCACGGAAGATAGGGAGTAAATGAATTAAACCATATTTTAATTCAAAAGTACCTTCCATGATAAGGAATATGATGCATAGTGGTTTTTGGTCTACATCGGGAGTTGCTAAATCTCTCAATGATGGTTGATTTGCTGCCATCTTACTTTCTTCTTCAACCGGTGATTCTTCAAACTCACTATTAGAATCACTAAGATAGTCAGTTAAATCAATTTCCAAATTCAAATGAGGAGATGAAGATGATGCTTGGGTGGCTCATTGTTGAGTTTCCTTTTTTAATTAACGAGCTGTCTTCTCAACCTCTAAATCAAAAATTAGTTCCCCTGTGTGAGAAGAATGAGGCATAAACTAGAAATAAAGGAAAATATAAAAAGCAAAAATAAAAGAAATAAATCAATTAACACCAGCCCCCAGCAACAGCACCAAATTTTGGTGGGTGTCAAACGAGCAAAAATGAATCACCTTAATTCATTAAATACGAGTATAGAGCGAGTAAGGATCGTCTCCACAGGTGAATTTATCTCTTTTACATAAATAAATAGTAAAATTGGTGGTTTTAACTGATGAAAACAAGCTAACAATAATTCAATTCAAAAGAAAAAAAGATGTAAATAAATTTAAGAAACTAAACAAGGGAGAATGCTTATATCCAATTGATGTATTTCCACTTTAATTCTATTACTTGATCATTGATGTAAAAATCAACTCATATATTCATAAGTAAACTGGTTATAGTTATTGGCGAATACTCTAAATAACGAGTCTTTCCTTGATTTTTTGATAATTAAAGTATGCCCATTAATTAGTTCTCCAATCAAAAGACAACCCCCATAAATTGCCCAGTAGGATTTAATTTTTCGACAACATTAAGATCTAGAGAGACACAGTTCTAGCCAATAAACACACAAGTGAGTTCATTTAGATTAAATTATTCATTCCCACAACACAGATTAAACGACTTGTAAGGTGATAAAATTATGTCAATTGTCACTTTATTAGTTCAAAAACACAATTACGGATTTGCAGTTCTAATTACTTATCAACTATTCTAGGATTATCAAATATAGGCCTTTTATTTGATAAATCCTAAAACAATCATAGACAATAAATTTAGAGAATAAATAAATACTCAAGAATATATAAGACAGATATCAACAATTAAATTTCACAATGTTATAGAATTAAGGCCTCAATATAATCTTCTAACTAGAATAAATAATTTAGTTACAAGTCGTAAAAACTAAAGAACACATGAGAATTGTTAAAAATAAAATTATGTTTACCAAAGAAAAGTAGAAGAAAAACCAAAGTTTAGAGCCAAAAGCTCCAAACTTGCGTATATTCTCCCCTCAGCTGCTTGCTCTCCTTTTTTTGCTCCAGCCACCTATGTCTCCTTTCTTTTCTTCATTTGATACGTCCCTTGAAGAGATGTCCATTATTCTCAAACGAAGTGCCCGCTTGGATCAGCTTTTATCAATAGAGCTTTTTTCAGTAGAGCTTTTATCAATAGAGCTTTTCTATAAAGCTAGTTGACTGTTTGGCTATCATTTAAAAAAGAGCTTTTTTGAAAGGGCTTTATATAATAAACTATTTGACAACATAAAAATAAAAGCACTTTTAATTTTAACTATATTTTATTTTGTAATAAAATTATTTATGCATATAAATATTGTTTAAAATATATTAAACAATATGCAAAACACAATATATTAGTTATTATATAATTTTAAATCATATGAAA
>JAOQML010000006.1:2649022-2661193 GCA_027568935.1 Erythroxylum urbanii | reverse complement strand
ATCATTTATTCAAAAAATGAATACTTATTTAATATTTAAAAATTATATAAAAGATATTACATAAATTTTTAAAAAATTATTTTTTATGTATTTTATTAATTATAGGTAGTCGATGATTTAAATTAAGGAGTCGTTTGATTTCAGTTATTTAAGGAAGCAAAAAATTCCAACACAACTTCATATGCTCAATTCATATGAAATAGTAGCTCAATTCACTAGGCTAGATAGTCTTGATTAAAATAGTGTAGTTGAAGGCCAAATCGCACCTTAAAGGACATGATGAGGTCAATACAAAACCTAACTAATTTACTTGATTACCTTTAGGGTGAGCCCATAAAGCCTGTCTTATATATACTTAAAAGAGTCCCAAGAAAATCAATTTCAAAAACACCTTTTAAAATTCGAAAAGGGTGGAATCCTAGCCTCACTCATCTTTGTGTATAGGGCTACCCTGTTAAGGTTCATTTGTATAATTCTTAGGAAGATAAGTGTCATTCTCATTCCATTCGTTGTTATTTTGTTAGATATCCTGACCACTCTAAGGGGTATAAAATTTACTGTAGAGATGGAGGATCTAGAATAGTGAAATTACAAATAGCTAAGTTTTAGAGCATAATGTGTATGAAGAGAGTGGTCCAATTCATCTTGATAAGGTTAGTCATTCTCATACTTCAAATGAAAAAAGGGCGGATACCACAACTATTTCATATCCCTCACTCATACGGTTAGAACTAGTAGATCAACATCTTAGTACCATATTAGTATAGGGACATGAACCCATACTTATATAAGCTAAGGTTCCTAAGGTACAAATTCATATTAAACTAGTTAGCAAGAACAACTAAGGTGAGGAGACCTAGTATCTTATCTAATTATATAGTTTATTTAGGTGAATAAGACTATGATATTGGACATGTAGTAGATTTGCATACTTTTGCATAATTTATTTATGGAGCTTATATAAAGTTGTGGTGGGATGCAATGAGGGATGAGATGTAATCCATAAAGCATAATAAAGTATGAGAGATTATGGGTTTACCTAATAACTACAAACCTATCAGTTGTAAATGGAATTACAAAACCAAAAAGGACTCTCATGGTAAAGTTGATTAGTTTAAAGCCCGATTGGTTACTAAAGAATTCACTTAGAGAGAAGGAATAAACTTTAATGTTACCTTTTCTCTTGCATCCTCTGAGGATGCCTTTAAAGTGATTATGGCAATTGTGGCTTATTATGATATAGAGCTACATCAGATGGATTTCAATATCTTTTCCCTTAATGAACACCTTTGTGAGGAGGTCTATATGAAACAACTTCAAGTATTTCAGGATCAAGACAAAGCTGACATGGTTTGTAACCTAAGAAAATCCATATATGGCTTTGAAACAAGCCTATAGACAATGGTAGCTAATAACTAAAGTTTGATGAGGTTATTACCTCATTTAGACTTGTGAAAAATAAAGTTGAAAGATGTTTGTATTACGAGGATGGGGGGCAAGGTTATCTGTCTACTTTTATATATGGTTAATATCTTGCTCGCATCAAATGACTTGACCATACTATATCAGGTTAAACAGCTTTTGGCCAAGCATTTTGACATAAAGGACCTTGGTGAGGCATATTTTATGCTAAGTATTCAGATTCACTAAGATAAATCGCAACATTAGCTGAGTCTCTCTTAGAGAGCATACATTGAGCGAGTTATGCAAAGGTTTAATATGGCTGATTGTACACCTGTTGCAACACATATATGTCATTGTGAGAGATTATCTTTTGCATAATAACCAAGGAATGACACAGAGAGAGAGGCTATAAAGAATGTACCTTATTCTAGTGTAGTTGGTAGCTTGATGTATGCCCAGGAATACACTAAATCTAACATTGCATTTGTTATCTATGCTATCTAGGTAGGTATCCAGGCTAACTCAAGAATAGATCACTAGATTGTGGTCAAACGAGTTTTGAGATATCTGAAGGAAATTAAAGTTTATATGTCAAAATTAAAAAAATATCAATCTAGACCTCATAGGTTATACAAATTCAGATTTTTCTATATACCCAGATGATAGGAAGTCCACATCAGGGTGCATTTTTATGTTAATAGATGGTATAATATCGTGGAAGAGTGTCAAACAGACACTAGTAATTTCCTTGATTATGCATGCAAAATTTATGGCATGTTATAAGGTTTCTTCATAGGAGGTTTCGCTTAAGAACCTAATTTTTTAGTTTTCTATGGTTTATTTAGGGGCTAGACTTATTCAGTTATATTATGATAATGTCTTTGTTGTATTATTCAAGAGGTAAATATCTAACCATAAAGGAATTAACACAAAAAGATGACATTAAGGTGAAGCATTTGGAGACTGAGTACATGCTTGTTGATTCTCTGAAGAGATTTCGTCCAGTAACTTTTTAGAGACATGTGTATAGTATGTGTAATATCCTAGTTCAATTATTGTAATGTGTAACGTGTTGTACATGCATTTTATAGAGTATGCTTTTTATGGTATTCTAGAGTAATTTAAGCATTTAAATGTATTATTAAAGTTATAATGGAGATCATGGATAGAATAAAGATGGTTCTAGACTCGATAAAAATTTTCTCAAAAAAGATTTCTGAAAAATCCTAAAAACTATGGAATAAGTCTAAACGAGCTTTAAAAAACCTTGAAATGTGCTTTGATGATTTAGGTGACACTTTTGAATGAAATCTAAATGATTTTGGTAAATACTATTTCTAGATGAATAGTGAATCCAGGTGAATAGTATTGTCAATGAAATAGTAATTTTGGGGAACCAATCTTGAAAATTTAAATAAAATAAAATACCTAGAATAGGTATTAGAATCTAATGATATTGGAATGGTTTGAAAATAAGTTCAATCAGATTGATTTCATAAGTTCTGAAAGTTTAGGACTTAAAATACCCTATTTGGGAAATAATGGGTATTGAGGATTTTAAACTCATTTGAAATCTTTTTAAAACATCCAACCAATAAGTATTGACCCTAATTCGAGTATTTTATGATCAATTTGATGATAAGATGTTATGGAATATTTTTGGAATTTAATTCAGTTATTTGGTGAATTAAATGCATTAAAGGGCAATTTGGTTTTTTTGTATGCATTAAAGGACAACTTGATCTTTTTGTATTCATTAAAGGACAATTTGGTCTTTTGTATTTGTTAAAAGAGAACCAATAGGAAGGTGACACGTGGAATCCATTAAATGAGTTTAAAAACAAAACTTAAGATATTGGCTTCATTTTGTTGTACATCGTGAGAGTTAATGGCTCCAAAACAAAAAAGGAAAAGAAAAGCAAACAAGGAGAAACGTCGGCCATAGACGAGAGAAAGGAAGGAAGAGAGAGAAAAAAGAAAAGAAAAGAAAAGGAAAAGGGGAAGAGAGGTTCGACTACGGCTATGAAAAAGTGATCCAAAGCATTTTTCATGCTCTTCTACCTCCAATCAAGCATCTAATAAGGTTTCATATCCATCCAAGTAAAGAGGAAGAAGAAAATGGGTAGGTACGTTTACTAGTTTTGATGAAAATTTGGGTTTGTTGTGTTATAGTTTCGATTTGGTTTTGATGTAAATTGTACCATTTTGAGGTAAT
The DNA here is from genome assembly GCA_027568935.1 of Erythroxylum urbanii. Classification (NCBI taxonomy): domain Eukaryota; kingdom Viridiplantae; phylum Streptophyta; class Magnoliopsida; order Malpighiales; family Erythroxylaceae; genus Erythroxylum; species Erythroxylum urbanii. The sequence goes on along the minus strand of JAOQML010000006.1, from coordinate 2,657,574 downwards.
ATTAAGGTTTGACAACATTGGAAGCAATTGGGAGAAGAAAAATGAAGAAAACTAACATATGAAGCTTTGGTCGAACTTGGTCAAAGGTGATATCTATTGCCTAAAGTGTTTTATGTTTTTATTTAATGATTTAAGATTAATGAATGGCATTAGGAAGTTAGTTTACTGATAAAAGAATGGAAGAAAAACCATGGAAATGATTGGATGAGTTTTCATCCATGGTTATGGTTTTTAATCTATTATGATCTAAATTTCTACTTTGATGTTTTATGATGTTCGTAGCATAATTTTCATGCTAATAAAGTAAAGAAATAAAAAAGAATTGATTTTGGTTGAAATTTGGTCTATAGTGCATGATTTTGTCAAAATTTTGTTAATGAAATTTTATGACTTAAATGTGTGTATTAAAATGTCATAGAAGTGAATTTGGATTGGTTTTAAGTGTTAGAAATCAAATGTAATTGAATTGGAAAAGTTTAGTGTAAAATATGTTAAGTTTAGCCTTAAAGGCATTTTTGGTATAAAAGTATGCTTATGATGTAATGACCATGTGAATATGGTTAAGGACAATCATTAAGTGTATTTGTAGTATTGGAGTGATTAAATGGAGTGTTATGTTATTAGTTGGAGAAAATTAGAATATGGAGTGTATGTGGAAAGTAATGATGTTGACTTAGTTTATAGTGCATTTGGTTGGAGAATGAATTAAGGAGTTAAATGTATTTGTATAAGGTTTTTAGATCAAAAAATGAATCCAATTGAAGGGTTTCAAAGTGATGACATGGAAACTAGTAAGTTGTGAATGTACTTTAAATTGATGTTATGCAAAAAGTTTTTACTTTAACATGAAATGAACATTTATGTTGATTTTTATTTTATTGTTTTCCAATTTTTTATATGAATAAATTCTTTGCAAAAGAGTTGATGGCATGTGAATTTAACTTATGCATTCAATTGTATGATTATGAGATTGAAAGAAGTTGAAATTTTGAAACATAAGTTTTTGTAGTTTCACAATCGTGACAGTCCCATAATTGATTTCAAACATTTTATGAGTTTCCTTTTAGCTACGAAATGGTTTAAGTTTTATGCCAGCGGTTAAGGCATACAAAAAATTGATTTTGTCTTTTTAGCCTATGATACAATGTTAGGCTCATTACTTGTTATTATATCAGTTAGAGTATTCCAACTGTGCATGGCAATGTCTGGAGGTGTCAGTTACTAACAACGGATGGTATTATGTATATTTATAATCCAGTAAGTAGCCCTCTCTACTTACGAAGCATATAGAGTGCTGGCTAAAATTTGTCATAGGTAAGCAATGTAGAACCAGACTTGTTATGGGTAAGCGATATAGAACCAGATCCGTAACTATCGGTTTATAGCGGTTAACCTGTTACCGGTAAGGGATGTAGAACTAACTCAGTAAATAGTGGTTAATTAGTTACGGATAAGCGATGCAGAACTAGCTCCGTGATTTTATGCCTAGTGTACTGTATAGTAAAGAAACTAATAGTGGGCTATGCTAAGTAAGAAAATTTATGAAAGTAATAATGCCGCCACTATCTATTGTAAAAGTTATTTGAGTGGTACTGCATGGTACTAATTCTAGTGGTTGGCTTATTATCAGTATAAAAGTTTTCAGAAAACTTATTGCTACCATTGGTTATTATTTAAGGAAAAAGGAAAACAAAAAAATGGAAACCTTTATATTATGAGTTTAATTATGAAAAGCATTTTGAGGTAGTATTTCAGAAAAATTGACATTGTGTTTTACAAAATGTTATGTTATTACCAGATTTGATGATACACGAATGAATTATTATGGCAAATATTTTACTATAAGCTTTATTATTGTATGGGATTATTTCAGTTATGTGGTTATGAAAAGTTTTAACTTTTAGTAATTTGATTAATTGAGCTTGTTTAATTCACCCTTATTTTTATGGTTCTAAATAAATCACCCCAGATACGCGTACATATTTTGTAGTAATTGGGGCTCTGCCTAAAGATTAGTTGTACCATCAGGTGTTGCTGTGCTTATTTTATTTTTGCTATATATGTGGTGTGTTTTATATTATTTTGGAAAGAGTTCAAAAGTGTGATCTTGTGAATATTTATGGAACTGTAAATATCTTTTATTTAATGAAATATGAGGGCTTTGGTCATCAATGATGTTTTTTTTAATGTTGAGAATTATATTTTTATAATTGCTTGTGATATGGACCTAAGGTCCCATTCCAGAAGTTATGTTGGTACATAAAATATTAAAACTGTTTTAAAATGTGTCATGCAAGTTTTTGAAATCTGGGAATCTTAAAAAAGTAGTAGTTATGCTCCAAAATTTTCAATAAAATGATATAAAAGAAAACTTTCCCACTATTTTCCGTGCTTTTAATTATTTAAGTATAAAAGCTTTTAAATAGTTGGACGACTTAGCTTTGCAGAACCCTTCAATTGAGTTATATAGTAATTGGAGGGCTACCGTGGGGTCATCAGGAGGGCTCCACTTGGGTTTTGGAAGTGGAACTTTAGGATGGCTCCTTTCAATGAGTTTACTGAAGTCCTTAGACATTGTTAATTATGGATCACTGTATTTGCTCTTGATACATTTGTATAGATTTCATGTGTTTTGACTGTATATTTCTCTAATTAGGTTTAAGATAAAATTCAAAATAACTAAGATCGACAAATGAAATAATGATTCATTTTAGATCATACATTATCATATAGTTTTCCACACTCCATTTTCTTTTGATATATGACACATGCATTTGATATTTTTTGGTATTGAAAGCCTTACAGGACCAAATGATAGATTTTTATTATCCTTGAATCAAATGTTTTAAATTGATCGACCTTTACACTGATTTTGCTTAATAACTTTTGCTATTTTATTGTTGTTACAACTGTTATAATTAATATCTGTCTAAGAGAGAGAATCTTAGTGATTTTTAATTAGACTATTATTAATTACAAGTTTTTATAAAATTAATGTTAAAAATCAAATTTGATCTAAATTAAAGATAATAAAGAATCCCAATAAAGAATCTAGTTAAACGAGCTAAAGTTTAGTCATAAAAATAAGCGCTATTTAGTGTGGGTCGGTTATTTATTGGGCATGTATGGGGAGGCCCAATAATATTACTATAAATAATTGTTGAGGTCTCATGTTGCTTGCTTAAGTAAATTCGTAGATTTTTAGTTTCTCTATCCTATTATGAAGCCCAAATATTAAAAAAGGGTAGAAATATGCTAATGATATAAGGATATAAAACTTTCACAAAAGTTAATTGAAAGTTTCAGGAACTTGTTTGAGCAATTCAACAGCTTATTCATCACTTAATGGATAGCAAAACATGTATTTTTCCAAATTTTTTTGTTAATACAAGTTCATGGTTAATCCTTAGTCCATAATTAAAGTTTGTGTTATGACTAACATTATAGTCTAAATTTGGACATAGAAAATTGATCGTGACACTTTTTAAAAATATGATTCTATTCCTTTTTAATATCTAAATTTAATTAAATCTCATCTTTAATCTTTTTATTTCATTTAGAAGTTCTAAAGTTAAAATATCAAATTTTATTAAAATGTGTATTGAAGACTTTGTGTTTGTTTATGTAAAAACTATTTTTTCACCTAATTCATTAAGCAACAATAATTAAATTATTGGAATTTCATTTTATTTATTTTTGGTTAATTTAATGCATACGGTTTAATTTTCATTTAATTAAATTCACATTCAATTAATTAGAATGATCAACACATAATGGACTTTTAATTGATGAATATATGTTCATTGTTGAAATACATTCTATAAGTTAGTAATTTGTTAATTCGTACTTTTTTTAATTTAATAGATTTCATATAATCCTATCGATATTAATTTATACGATTTATCAATGTTTTAAAAATCATATTTGAAATCAAACAAGTAAGACAAGAGGTTTAAGGTTCAAAAGATTCAATCAGTATTAGTTTGTCATAAAATTGGTTAAATATTAAATAAAATTAAAAATTTTGAAATATAATTGAAGACAATGTTTAAAAAAGTGAACCTATTCAATTGATTTATAGTAAAAACCTTGAACCGATCAACTTTTCAGTTCGATTTTTAACTTTTGAGTTCAATTTAGCTTAATAGTTTTAGTTGTAAAATTTATTCAATTTATTAATTAATCGATTAGTTTTCGTAAACTAATCATTTTTATTAACCAAAATAAACTGATTAATTTTTATTTTATAATCTCTTTTTTAATTAAACTTTAAATTTTTCAATAAGTAAGGATTGTCTTCTTTAATTATTTTTAAAATTATTTTAATTTTATTTAATCTTTAACCAATTCTATGGCAGTCTAATGTCAGTTGAATCTTTGAAACCTTAAATCTCTTATTTTACCAATTGTATGGTTTTTAAAACAATGATTAAAGGAGACTATTATTACCTATCGAAAATTTTGAAATCTAATTGAAAAAATAGACTATTAACTACAAACTGATCGGTTAATTTTTAAATTAGTTGATTTTTATCAATAAAAGTTATTAAAGTAAATCAAACTAGAAATTAAAAATTGAACCAAAAAGATACTCAGCTCAAAACTTTCACAAATAAAATGACTTAATTGATTAGATTTTTTAATGATTGAAGGTTATCTTGTATTATTAAGACTCTTCTAACTCTACCTCTAATGCGCAAATGCAGAAATTATTATCTCTCTATAAATTATTAGAAAGCATGCATAAATAATTCATTGGAATTTGAACTTTTGGTGAATGATAGAAATTTTAGCAATTTCTATGAATAAATTTCTTTGTTTAATTGGAAAACACATTTTGTTATTCAGAAAGGAAGATGAGAGGTATATTCTTCCACTAAAATTCAATTCTTAATGCATTCCTTAGTCATAAGATGGATCGGGTTCTTCTAAGTACCATGTGATGGATTTGCATGTTGACCTTGTAAAAATGGTTACAGAAAAACACTTGTCTACTTCCAATGGAATGGGATCCCATTCATCCAGGCCAATGAGGTCTCTCCACCATCTACCGTTAGTCAGATTACAGCCTGTTTCTAAAATTTATTAGTGGACAATGGTACTGTACAGGCTGCATAACTTCACAGAATATCACAACCATATCAGAATTCAATTCGAATTTTTTCTCTTTGCCAAATATCTTATTCGATCTTGCTTGCATCATTTGATTTTATGTGATTAAGTTAAGCTTTTCTTTTTCTTTCTTTTCGATAAACATGAAGTTAAGATTCCAACTCCATGAGGGTCTCGTTAATGATTTTGTGTCGTGAAGCTTTGAACTGCTTCCAACTCCACGTGGCCTCGTTGGACTAGTACACTTTGATGATGCAAAATATCGAATTTCTATGCGTTGCTTTATCTTATCTGCACGTAGAAAGAGATCATATAGTATACATAATAGGACCAATTCTCCCGTTGCTTTTATCCAAAACTAACCCTATGTCATCTTTGTATAGCCACAGATTTCAGTAGTTCCAGTAAAATTTGTGGTGATGGAAGAGGAGTGATCTAAGATAAAAGGAACAGACGATCTCTCTTTCTCAATTATCTTATTCAATATTGCATGCTTTCAAATTCAATGAAAAACTTGGTTGTTTTTGGTCTTTTTTAATTTTGTTTCTACATTTTCATAATATTATCAACTAAATATATATTATTAAAAATGTTCTCGTTTTTTGGGTTTTGTTTCTACTATCATCTAAATACATATTATTAAAAATGTTCACTAGTTAGCACCACTGCATAGCAATTACCGGCCAGCAATGGATGTCTCTCTTCTTTTCTCTGCGACTAATTTTGCTATTGCAACCTTGTCGTGTCTCTTCGTTTTCCTTATCATCTCGTGGACATCAACAAGTATTATTGGGAAGTCAGGCAAGAAAAGGACAGCTCCAGAAGCTGGAGGCTCATGGCCGATAATCGGCCACCTTCATCTTCTCGGAGGCCCAAAACCACCGCACGTAGTCTTGGGAGATATGGTGGACAAATATGGACCGATCTTCACTATTAAGATGGGTGTGCATCGAGCTTTGGTAGTAAGCAACTGGGAATATGTCAAGGAATGTTTCACCACCAATGATAGAGTATTTGCCAATCGTCCCGAAACTCTTGCGCTGGAGGTTTTGACCTATGGCGGTTCCATGTTCGGGTTAGGCCCATACGGCCCTTTCTGGCGTCAGATTCGTAAGATAGCCACAATCGAGCTTCTCTCCAACCGTCGGATGGAGATGTTCAAAGGTACACGAGAATCGGAGGCGAGGACGTCGATAAAGGAGTTATACAAATTATGGGAGCAGAGAAGAAATGGTTCTAACAAAGCTCTTGTAGAGATGAAGAGGTGGTTTACTGACATAACCCTAAACGTTATCTTAAAGATTATTGTTGGAAAGTACGTAGGATACGAGACTACAGAAGAAAAAGAAGAACAGGGTAGTCATCAGATGTTGAAACAATCGTTAAGGGAATTTTTCGAGATGACAGGAAGGTTCGTGTTGTCTGATGCTCTACCGTATTTGAGGTGGTTCGACATTGGGGAACATGAGAAGGACATGAAAAGAACTGCAAAAGAGCTTGACATTTTCGCCAAAGAATGGTTAAAAGAACATAAGCAAAATATTGCTACAATGGATGGTGAAAGAGACTTCATGGACCTGATGCTCAACATTGTTCAGGATGCAGATGCGTTTCCAGGTCGAGATCCTGATACTGTCAACAAAGCAACTTCCCTGGTATTTAGCTATCTTCTTCTCTCCTTTTATGTTAAATTGCTCTCTTCATTTTGATTAAAAAACCTACTCTACCTAAAGAATCAATTATAATTTTGTATATATACATGACTTTTGTGTAGAGATATAGGATTACGTCAAATCAAGTTTAAGATCTACGTGAAAAGGATAGAAAATAGGGTTAAAAATAAACCTCCTCCATAATACAAGAAAAATTTTTAAAAACCCACTAATCTTTAAAATTATCGGAAAAACTCTTTTTAAATTTTAGATTTTTCAAAAAAAACTCTTCTTTTAAATTACGATTAAAAAACAATAAAACACATGTAGTATGAACATTAGACTTTATTTTCCTCTCTCAATTTGAATAGGTTTGTCTAAAACTATCAACTTTCATTTCATGTAATGAATTGTATGCTTTGATGTAGGCTTTATTAAGATGTCAACAATTTGATCATTGTAGGCTTTATTAAGATGTCAACAAACCCGGCCATTGACATACCTAGGTTTCTTTAAAGAAAGAATATTCACACTTGTTTTCTATTAATCTTTTAAAATCTTTAGGAGTTTGATACTTTGTAAAAGTTTTTAATATATTTGTGCATTTTTCTTTCTAACAGTTGCTGTAATTGTAAAACCAAGACTAAAAATTGAAGAGCAAGGGCTTCCTACTTTTTCATTGCATAAAAAAGCTATATACAAAATATGAAGTCTTATACATGTTCAAGACATGTCATGATGTAAAAATATCTCAAAAATAATAGATAAAAGATGTGAAAATCTAAATGACAACATATAAAGTTTAATTCAATCATAAAATTGTGAGAAAATCAAATAATCTCATATTTAAACTATTTTAGCATAAATCTACTATTGGATTATATTGTATGCTAATTAAACAAATTGATTTCTTCATCATAAAGTATATGCTATTAAATATTATCTGTTCATTTAGAATTTTGATAATTATATAATATTAGCTCATATACAACATTTTTTATCTAACACAGTCTTAAAATTATAAATTAAAGATTCTGTTAAGTGCGAGAATAATTTCGATACTGTGTCATATGATAAAACAAATGTAAAATAATACATGACATAGAAGGCAGATATATATCCTATTTTTTGCGAAAATAATATTTGTCTTACGTAATAAAGTTGAATTAAACTTTAAAGGAATGATTACTTTCATTTTTCTTGGAAATAATCAATGCCAACACTACCAAGCAACAAAAGTTCCCTTTTATTTTGAACAATAGGAAGTTAAGAACAGTATTTATTAGGCTCGATATGCATGTTACCTATTCCTAATGCTTCATAGAAATTACAGGGTCTTGTCTTAGCAGCTTCAGATACAACAGCCGTCACGTTGACATGGGCTCTGTCTTTACTTGTGAATAGCCCATCTGTCATGGAGAAGGCACAAAAAGAAGTAGATATGTATGCTGGTAGAGAACGACAAGTAGAAGAAGCAGACCTAAAGAACCTGGCCTACCTTCAAGCTGTCGTCAAGGAAACATTGCGCTTGTATCCTGCTGGACCTCTATCGGTACCCCATGAATCCATGGAAGACTGCACCATAGCTGACTATCACATTCCAGCAGGCACCAGGCTATTTGTTAACATTTGGAAAATTCATCGTGACCCTCGTATGTGGTCGAATCCTTGCAACTTTGAACCAGAAAGGTTTCTAACAACTCACAGAGATTTAGATGTTCGTGGGCAGAACTTTGAGTACATACCATTTGGGACTGGTAGAAGAATGTGCCCTGGAGTGTCTTTTGC
>JAOQML010000006.1:2604344-2628556 GCA_027568935.1 Erythroxylum urbanii | reverse complement strand
GCAACATATATAACCTTTAGTGACGATTTACTAGATTTGTCGCCAAATGTTGGAAAAGTTATGGTGACGTTTTCAAACGTTATCGCGATTGCATTATTTCACGACGAATACAAGAAATCATCATCGATTGTGCATGATTTGGCGACGATTTTCTCTGTACGTCGCTAAAGGTTTTCTCTTGTGCGACGCCTTGTGGTTTCGTCACTAAATGATAAGTTTTAATGACGAATACTTTTAAACGTCGCAATATGTTATCTTTTGGTGACGAATTTGGTTTGGTTGCCAAAGAAATCGTCGGGAAAGGGTGTCTTTCTTGTAGTGACTACCAAGCAACAAAAGTTCCCTTTTATTTTGAACAATAAGAACAACATTTATTTGCCTCGATATGCATGTTATCTATTCCTAATGCTTCATACAAATTACAGGGTCTTATCTTAGCAGCTTCAGATACAACAGCCGTCACGTTGACATGGGCTCTGTATTTACTTGTGAAGGCACAAAAACAAGTAGATATGTATGCTGGTAGGGAACGACAAGTAGAAGAAGCTGACCTAAAGAACATGGTCTACCTTCAAGCTATCGTCAAGGAAACATTGCGCTTGTATCCTGCTTCACCTCTCTTATTAACCCATGAGTCCACGGATGACTGCACCATAGCTGACTATCACATTCTAGCAGGCACCAGGCTAATTGTTAACATTTGGAAAATTCATCGAGACCCTAGTGTGTGGTCGAATCCTTGCAACTTTGAACCAGAAAGGTTTCTAACAACTCATAGAGATTTAGATGTTCGTGGGCAGAACTTTGAGTACATACCATTTGGGACTGGTAGAAGAATGTGCCCTGAAGTGTCTTTTGCACTTCCGGTTGTGCAGCTGACATTGGCTAAGTGGCTACAAGGCTTTAAATTCGCAACACCATCAGGTGAACCAGTGGATATGACAGAGAGCATTGGATTAACTAACATGAAAGCAACGCCTCCGGAAGTTCTCATTGAGCCAAGGCTTACACGTCACCTGTATGACTAAGTTGCACATTACTTTTACTTAATTTGTCCTTGATCCTGTTGGGAAGCTACAGTAATACTTGTGTGTTGTTCAGACGAAGAATAAAAACATACTATTACATTTATCTTGGTGCTTTTCTACGTAGACACTACGAGACTCAGCTACCTGACGAAAGGTCAAAACATGTTGATTTTTTCTGCCAAGCGTGTTCAACGTCAAGCCTAGCTCCTACATTACTTCCCCTTTTGCGTACTCCATCATCTTCAACTTTCGGACTAACAAATAATTCTTTAATTCTGGTCGACTATATCTTTTAGCGTAGCAATTTTAATGAATTCTACCTTAGAACAATTTGTAATTTGCGGTGACAGGAATCAACTTAAAGTTCAAATCTCGGATATTATTTGTCGTAAGTATTACACAATAATGTTCATATACATTTAAGTTACACATCATAAGAAGAAAATTTTATTTGTTTAAAGTTACTTCTCTATAATTCCATTCCAATCCACAGCGACGTTGCCAAAAGGCCACTGAAAATGTTACAAACCATTACAAATATTTTCCTCCTCCTTGGTCGCGAACCCTCGGAGCTAAAACCATATATAACCTTGCCTGCAAATCAAACTGGAACAGAAGCTCCATCCACGTGTCAAAAGCCCACATAAAAGTTAAGAGATAATATAAAAATATTAATGATTGCACACGTGGCATCACCATTGTTCTAGGAATTGATTTCCCCAATTTATTGGGATGATTAGTACATCCGGCTGCCACTTCCGTCCGACGGCAGGGATTCCCTATCAGAGGGCATCTGCTGAAACTGTTGCATCATGGCCATTTGATTAACATCAAGTGTCATATCAGACACACTCCACACCTTGACAGACTTATCAAGACTCCCACTATAAACCACCCACCGTTTATCCCCATTTTTGGACGGCTCAGGATCCTCCTCCACAGCGAGACACTTAACGGGCCCCGTGTGCCCCGTCAGCACAGACAAGCATGTATGGATCTTACCGTCCCTTCTCCACACGCAAATAGTTTTATCCGCTGATCCGCTGAACATCAAACTCCCTGCAGCCGAGAGACAGAGAACCGCTAATTTGTGACCCTTGAGGACCCCGCCGTGAGATAACTGGCCTAAGCCTTCACGTTCCCAGTAATTCACAACTCCGTCACTTGACCCACAGTACGCAACAAAGCCGTTAGATGTAACTGCCAAAGCCGTAACAGCACAGTCTTGTTTCAACAACGTTTGAGCCATATTGTGTCTTGTCGCTTTGCCTTTTGGCTCTCGTTTCCAGACCTTAACGGTTCCGTCAGCAGAGCCCGTGAACACCAACCCTTCGACGCTTGCCACGACAGAGTTAACAGCATCATCATGAGCGTTGACAGACTCCATGCATTTTGAGTCGGAGATTCTCCAAACCTTGAAAGTTCTGTCCCAGGAAGCAGAGTACAGGAGAGTGTTGTCTTCGTTTAAGCTTAAGCACGAGACAGCGTCAGAATGCTTGATCCAGAGAGCAGTCCGATGGTTTCGAACCTGGACATAATTGCTTGGTTTGATAGAGCTCTTGAAAATGTCTTTTAGAGTTGGTAGTGATCCATGCCTTTTGTGAACGTTAGGAGTCTTAGGAGACACCTTCCAAACTCGTATCTTGCCGTCTTGGTGGCCAGTGAAAATCCTCTCTCCGGAGATTATAATAGCCTTCACCAACCCACTACTTGACTTGAAACCGGAATACTCTTTCAGGTCCTTCCAGACACGAATGTTCTTGCTATCAGAGCCCGTGTAAAGAAGATCTTTAGTAGCAGCCAGTGAATAAATGTGTCCCTCTTCACGAACAAGCGAGCCAATGAGGCTATTCTGAGGAAGATTATCTTCAGAGGGATTAGAACTCCATGAAGTATTGGTAAAAGGAGTGGTTTGGTTCCAAGGCGACATAGTCATTGGAGACCCTTCGTAGCTTAGCCTGTTAGGGTCAAACATCCCAGGGGTTGCCGAGGCACTACTACTACGAAGATGAAAGTCATCGTCATGGGCAGTGGATGAAAGATTTGGATCCGAATGCATCATGTGGCCATATTTTGATCTTGGTACGCTATTACCGGTATCAAACATGGCGCCAATATCTCCTCCTCCGTCTCTTCTTAAAACAATATAATATCACTAATTGGAAGAATTAAGAACAGAAAATTAACGGGGTGTTTGTTTTTGCTCAGCTGATTGAGGGAATGAAGGAGAATGAAAAAGGGACACAGAGACAACGAAGGTTAATAAGAAATACAACAACTAAAAGGCCGGACTCGGGAGAGAATACAGATTGTTTTTTCCTATATATAAACTGCTTCTTAAAAGAACGGTAGAGAACGTCGGGAGACGTGGTTCATGCCACGTGTCCTTGTTCGGTTGCTTGCGGTTGGGGACTGTGTTAGGGGTCTCCTGTTTCAAACTTTCCGGATTCGCAGGCGTGCGTGATAGTTTTATTAGTTGAATATTGGTTAGTTGCTTTTTAATGTTATTTTTGGGTAGAGAATTGTGTTCTACTCTTTCTCATAATTTACTAATTTCTGTTTTTGTTTAAATTTAGCTGATAACGTATTAGTTAATCAATTATTGCCCTAGCTAATTTAAGTGAAAAAGAAATGCGTACAATTAATCTGATCAAGTCACATGATATTAGGTGTGTCTATATTAAATTTTATATGATTGGACTTAAATAAACTGAATATATATAAGTCCAAATGAGGTTCCATCCTAAAATTAATTAGTATAAAAAGAAATAATTCATTAGGGTTATATGCATGCTTAAGGTCATATATTTTTTTTATATGGGACAAAGTCTCACTTATATTTCGACATGCTCTCTCTGCGCATGGGCTAATTTATGACCCAACACATGACACAGTCTATTGTGACGAGGTAGTGACAAGTAATCCAAAAACAGCCTGCTCTGATACTATATTATATTTTATATGATTAAACTTAAATAAACTGAGCACATATAAGTCCAAATGAAGTTACATCCTAAAATCAATTAATACTAAGAGAAATAACTTATTAAGTTTATATGCATGCTCAAGGTCATATATTCGTATGAAACAAATTCTCACTTATATTTCGTTGATCTCTTAAACGGACCACTCAATTTTTGGGTAACCACGTTCATCATAAACATCTTATACCATTTTGACGTAAGATTACTTCGCTGATTTCTAATAAAAGTTTTCCAAAATAAACCCGTGGGAAATGTTTTTTTAAGATTATTTCTGATTAGACCTATCAAAACATGTGGATCTTAGGAATTACAGCCATGGCCGGTTTTATAGAGAATTGCATTTTCGAAACCAACTATAGAGTTGTAAGAAGTTCATAGAGTCCATCAACCCCATTATGATTCTACAGGGAAAAACTGTGTGATTTGAAACACGAAAAAAGGATGTAAAGATATCAAATTGTGAACTCAGAAATACTTCTAATGCTTCTGAAAGGTATTTGCAAGCTACAATTGTTTAGAGAAACTAAAATTGATGGTGAATAGAAAATAGGTGTATAGGTGAAATTAATTTTTTGTTGCTTATAAAAAGTGTATACGTGCACCGAAATGGTTAGAGGTCGAGGGTGAATAAGAAGTCTTGATTAAATAAAGGTAGGAAAAAGGAGAAATGTGCATAGAGCAGCCCATGGTTTTACCAAAAATAAGTGGAAATAAAAGTGTAAGTGGAAGATGATGAGCCAGTGGAATGGGTCATTTTTGTTTGCTACACTCAACACTCAGTAATTTTGAATAAAATATACGTTGATTTTTGTCCTGATTTCCTTTATTTTATAAAATATTTTATTATTTACAAAATATTTGATAATAAAAATTATAAACTGTTTATTAAATATTTTAAGTTATTTAAAAACATTATAAAACTAACTATTTGTGCATATGATAGAGTTTTAATAACTATTTCAAATCAAATTTATAAAAATTTAAATATTATTTGTAGTTTTTGATAACTATAATATACAATAAATTTTAAAACAAAAAAGATCATATAAAAAGTCGATCTTTTATCTGACAATTTTCTTTGCTGCTCTGGAAGGCCATTGAAACTTTCCCATGTATCAGCTTCATCAACTAGCAGCTTAATTTCAAGTATATTAACCTGATATGACGTTCATTTTGCAAGCAAGCACCAATAACTAATGCCAACGAATTGCAAACCTCAGAGTAGCGATCATATGCGACAATCGATTACGACATTAAATTGAAACTACACGAGTCTGTCGGTCGCCTAAAATTGACAAAACTTGTTGTACGCAAAGATAACTAGAAACTAACATGAATACTAAAACTGACCCCTCATAAGGAGACTATACTGAAATAGGTTTTGACCTTAAAACGTCTATGTTCATTGTCTCTCACAGTACAACTCCATTTGGAACATGACAGGTGTTAGACACAATTTTTAATACATGTCAGATAACAGTCACGTAGCAGGATCGGTGATATATCTATCATTTTGTCACATCGCCGTGACTCTTGCGGTTTATCCCCGACACCTGGCACTTTCATCAAAATGTTCAGGCTGTGGACCATATAACAGGCTATTATTATGTTTGTTACTCCAGCATTCCTGGATGTGGAAACAAAGAAAGCAAATCATGAAGCCGACCACCGGCCCGAGTAGGGAATAGGAAGTAAAAGTCCTTTTCTTAACAGTAACGCTAAGGACACTTGAAACACATAAAAGTTGTTCAAACAATTCGTTAAAATTTATTTGCCCTTTACCAATTACAAATAAACTGGTTCTTTTCGCTCTTAGTTACAAATGGGATGTTAATCTCAAGTTACATTCAATCGTATTAACTAATATAGTTCTGTAGTAAATTTTTTTGGATTATTAATCAATTGTATGTCAATTCTATGTAGTTAAAATGATAATTTCGGCCTATCTCATCCGATCTGACTCAACCTTTTTTTGGCCCGGGTTGGACGGGTCAAGGGCGGACCACGGGCCAGCTCCCTAGTCTATTTTGGACAAAACTACTTCGTTTTGTATTTTTTGATTAAAAAATATAAACGGGTTGGGCCGACCTGGCCCATTAGTGACCCGGCGGGCCACGGGCCGACTACGAGCCAAATAGCCAGTGGATGGCCTGGGTCAGGGGCCTGTCCATCCTAGCCCGTGAGGGCCACGGGCCCACCAGAGGCCTGCCATGACCTAGGTCAGGCTGGGCCAGGCCGAGAGCGGCCTGGGCCCAGCTCAGCCCATTAACATCCATATATGTAGTTGTTGACGATCATTTTCTTTTTATTGTTAGTGATTTAATGGGACAATTATTAATCACATATTTTCATAAAATTAAGGTTAAGAAATCTTAATTGATTTGGATTGAAAATGATAAAAGAAGCTCAATAAATGATCTAGTTCAATGCGTTGGCGTCTAGTGAGAAAAGTGAATCTTAATTAGTGTGCACTGGTTATTTATTGAACGAAGGCCTAATAAAGTTACTATAAATAACTGCTAAGGTTTCCTATTATCTGCTTAAGTGAGTTTGTGAACGTTCAGTTTCTTTAACCTATTAAAAGGCCTATGTATTAAGAAAGACACAGAAAGACGTTAAGGACATAAGAATATACAGCTTTCATACTGGTTGATTAAAAGTCTCGAGAGCTTTTTCATACATTAATGACCTGTTTGGTTGAGTGGAATATGTATTCTGTTATCGATGTATTCCTAATAATTAGTTATTCTTTGTTTGGTTATAAAAAAGCTTACCAAATAACCATTCTTAGGATTAATAATTCCTGGGCATGGGGGAATAGCTAAAGACGCTACCCTCTATCTTTACCTATTCCGCACATATCTGGAATAGGTAAACACAACATTTCTTTCTCTTAGACAAGTTTTATCCCTCTCTGTTTTTCCCAACAAACTTTCTCACTCACGCAGCAGCACACCTGTGTCTCCTCTGGTCTCACTCAAGCTCTTCGTCTCTGGCTCAATGGCCCTCTCTGACTCTTCACGCTCTCGTCTCTTTTCTCCACTCTCTGGTCTGGTCTCACTCACGTTCTTCGTCTCTGGCTTAGTGGGTCTCTCTCACTCTTCACACTCTCGTCTCTTTTCTCCAACATTTCTCTGCCAGTTGCGTTGATTAGGTAAAGATAACCTTTCTCCACAACATTAATTTGTCGCCACTAATTGATTTCATTTTCATTTTTTCTTGTAAACCCAACTTGACCAAGTTTTTCTTTTGAAGTTTATCTGCTTCTAACTTGATCGAGTTTTGGAATTTAGACTCATTTGATGTGTTTCTTGGAAAAAATCTAGAGTTATCTCTATTGTAACATATGTTCTCATTATCTTTAGAATTTTGTCATTTTATTGACAGTTGCTTGCATAAAAACTTTTGCTGGCTCTAATGGATTTCCTCTTTCCCATGGATGCATATTTAGGAACTGCTTGTTGTGTTTACTAAAATTCTATAGGATTATATTGATGTTGGAATTAGGTTTGATGGTGATATAAAATTTTTTGACGTAGATAGGTTTCATGAATGGCTACAAGTTTTAAACAATTATAATTTTAGGAAAGGAAAGAAGCATTTTCGGGTCTCTTTTGTGCATTTGTTTGTGAAGGAAATGGAAAAAACTACAAATGGTTTGTGTGATATACGACCTTAAACTAGAGAACTTATTCATATACACATTATGAAGTTAAGTATCTGGGACTTTAACAAAGTTCTGTTATGTTATTGAAGACTTTAGGACACCTTTGACGTGTAATGCCAATTCATCTTCATTACTGTGGTGGAAGTAGCACATGTAATGCCTTAAGGGCCACAAGAATGGTGTTTGTTTCAAAATTGTGGCCTTAATGATCATGGTCATAGGATCCATCCCATTTTCATATCCTGAAGCCCAAACTCGCTAGATGTATGCTTTTTCTCATCCAATGTCAATACTTTGATATGTGTTTAGGATGATGGGGATGGTTGTAGCATTATAGGTAGTGTAATTTCATGACTCATATTAACTGGTAGCCCATCTTAATTGCACTTTTAACAATATTAGGCTGCTGCATTAGTGGTTCACCTTTAAAGGATGGATTTTAATTTCAATTTCTTGCAATAATATGTTTTCTGTGTTTGTTGTTGAAAAAATGCAGTTTGGAATAAAATTTAAGGGTGGAATAATCTTATGGCTTATTAATAATTAGTTGAGGTTGCACAATTTCTCTATGTGCTTGTGAAAAGTGGACTTGTGTGTTGCTAGCTCTAACTGTTGTTGTTTGTGATCTATGTTCTTGACTTCTCTTTTTTGGATTGAGTTGTGTCTAATTGGGTAGACATAACGAAATATTAAACTAAATAACTGATAGAAATAAATAGCAACAGATTGAACCAAGAACTTAAGTAGTTGTACATTTAGGAATTCAAATCTTCTTTCTCCCATTGAAGGTTAGGGATTTTGATTCCATTTAACTCCCACAATCTTTTGGGGTATTTATCTTGTCCTTGGTTTAGATAGTGTCCTACTAATGATACTATATGCTCCAAAGGTAGTATTAGTTACTAATGAAATGACAAAACCAAGGTCATTTCTAGGCTTAGAAAAATGTACTTCCTTATCCTTAGCCACTAGGGTCATTACGCTTATTCTGCTTTTGCTTTTCTTTCTGTCGTGTGATTCTTTTTCCTTAAGTTGGTGTTGGGTTATCTGAGTTAGAGTTTTATTTAAATTGTTTTTTTAAGAAGCGATTTTGATTTTAATATTCTATAATTCCCTTTTTTATGTAAATACATTAGAAATTTTATTTCTTACAGTCCTGGCTCATTTGAGTTTGCGTAGAAATGCCAAAATAATAAAAAGGATTGTGGCTATCTTGATTATATGGTTGCAGATGTGTAATGTTGTTAATTGACTATTGAGTATGTTAGCATCAGAGGCTTCTTTATATAGTTATAAGCCAAGGGTTAGAAGTTATTTTCTAAATTTTTATGCAAATGAAGATTATGTGAGACGAATTGTGCATAACAATGATAAGTCATGTATTTCAATGGTTAGGATGAATAGGCAAGCATTTTTAAAACTATATGAAATGCTAGAAAGTATAGGAGGATTAAAGTCAACAAAAAAACATGCTTATTGATGAACAAGTAGTAATTTTCTTACATATTATTGCTCCTCACATAAAAAATCGAGTTATTAGGAAAAATTTTAGAAGGTTAGGTGAGGCAATTAGTTGGTGTTTTAAAATGCAGTGATGCATTTACAAGATCTTTTTTCTAGAAAACCTGAGCTCATACCAACAAACTCTTCAAACCATTAGTGAATGTGATTTAAGGTAGATAATCACCCTATTACTTTTATAAGAAAATATAGTGCATGTGATTAAGGTTCCTTATCAATGTTTATTTCATTTGAATTGTAGAATTGCTTAAGTGCTCTAGATGGGACATATATCAGGGTTAGTGTGCCAATTACAAATAAGCCTAGATTTCAAACTCGAAATGGCGACATTGCAACAAATATGTTAGGTGTGCCCACACCTTACATGCAATTTGTTTATGTTCTTCCTAGTTAGGAAGGGTCAGTAACTGACGGTCGAGTTCTTCGTAATGCAATTACTAGGAGATGTGGAGTAAAAGTGCCTCATGGTAAGCTTACTTATATGATATAAGAAGGTTGTTTGAAATTTTGTATATGAGATAATGTAAATTAAATAACTTATGTAGTGTTTTTTTTATATAGGTTGGTATCACCAAGTTGATGCAAGTTATACAAATTGTGAGGGCTTCCTTGGATCTTTTAGAGGTCAAAGGTAGCATTTGAATGAATAACGTCAAGGTTACCAGCCAAGAACTCCAAAAGAATTTTTTAATATGAAACATGCAGCTGCACGCAATGTAATTGAAATATGTTTTGGGTTACTAAAAATTAGGTAGGTTATTCTTAGGGGTCCATCATTTATTAAAGACATAGAATTAAATTATTATAGCTTTTTGTTTGCTTTATAATTTTATTAGGCAGGAGATGAGTTTTGATCCCATGGAGAGTGATTTAGGGGAATATTTTCACACAAATCCAGTTGTTGAGAAGGATTCTAAAACTACTATTGACCCAACTAATACTTGGACAAATTGGAGAGTTGAATTGGTAAGCAAAATGTTCAACGAATTGCAAACATTTAGGCAAAATAAAAATTAACAATTTTAGTCATTCTATTATGTTTGAGTGTTAGGGGTTTTATATTATTGTTTTTGTAAGTTGTTGTACTCTTTGTTGCTTACGTTGTATATTGTTATTATAGACTATGTTGTTCTTGTAAACTATTGATGCTTAATGTTAATAAAATGAAAAATTTTATGAAGGTTTTTATTTTTCCTTTATTATGATGATTTTTTTATTTGTCAATACTGATTTAATTTGCTAGATAAGTATGTCGAGGAATTCTACGTCAACTACTGATTTTCAAAGTTCAAAAGGAACAAAAAGAAAGTGGAACTATGAAGTTGTACTAGTTTCATGCATGGTTAATGTGCATAATGTGGGAACATATAATGCTGATACTGGATTTGAGGCTGACTATCTCAATGAATTAGAAAGATTGGTAGCAACAAAACTCCCTAATTCAAACTTAAAAGTCAGACCTCACATAGAGTCTAGGATTAAGACTTTAAAGAAAGAGTGGAGCATTGTATTTGATATGGTAAGGAAAGATATTAGTAGGTTTGGATGGGATAGCAAAAGGAAGATCATCACTGCTGAAGATCATGTATAAGATTCTTACTTAAGTGTAAGTATTGAACTTTTAACTTATTTTAAGTTTTTTCTTTAACTACTTTCTTGTCATTTATACAAATTATTAATGTTGTTTTTTTTGTCATCTTGTTAGTGTCACAAAGATACTGCTAAATTTCTAAGGAAGAGCTTTCCTTTCTATAATGAATTAACTGGAATCTATGAAGAAGATCATGCCACTGGAAATAACGCACAAACTGTTGTGGATGTTCTTGAAGAAATGGAAAGGCAAGACGGTATAAGTGAGATAAATGAAGGTGGTGAAGATGAATATGAAGATGAGCATGGTTTGCATGACATGGATGAATCCTTTATCCAACCTCAAACATCAACTCTTGAAAAACAAGCTAAAAATATTTCAGCAAAGAGGAGAAAAAGATAATGATACAGGAGAACCAAGTCATGCAGATTCAATTATTGTTGTTGCCAAGTTGTTAGGTTATAACATGAAAGAGATGGGAGAAAAATTGGGTAAGGGTATTGGTACCAAAAAGTATATTCAACAAAGAGTTAATGAGTTAGATAGTGCATTGGATGAGATAGAGGGACTGACAGATGATGAAAGGGATACTGCTTTAGGCAAAATGCCTGATCATCCTGCACAAATGCTTATGGTTTTTAGTCTTGTGTCTTCTCGAAGACTTGGGTGGGCGAAAAGGTTTCTTACTACACATTGAAGATTATGCAGAAGTTTAAATATTTTGTCTAATTATTTAAAATAGGGCTAAACTTATTTTTTGTTCAACTAAATAATCTTTTAATCATTTAAAGCCGTATGTTAAGTTTATTTTCAATATCGTTCCAATGTTATTTTATATAGTAATTACGATTATATAATGAATGCTAACATGAGTCGGGCCAAATTCCCGAAGTATATGAAGAAACAATTTACCATTGCAAAATGTTGGAAAGCCACCTGATAATAATAAGAATAATAATAAGAAAATTAATAATAACAACAACAACAACAACAACAACAACAACAACAACAACAACAATAATAATAATAATAATAATAATAATAATAATAATCATCATCATCATCATCATCATCATCATCATCATCATCATCATCATCATCATCATCATCATCATCATGTAGTTAGTAAGGACCATAATGGATATTTTTATTTTTTGTTGTTATTTTTTTGTTTTTTCAAATTTATGTTTTCAAACCAAATATTGACCTAAAAATTCTTTAGCGATAAGAATAACTATTCCATTCATTATTTATTCCAACAGATGAACCAAACAGGTCAGAAGAAGCTTGATCAAGCAGTTCAATTGTTTGTTCATCGTTCAATGGATAGCAAAATATGCATTTTCTTGAATTCTCTATTAATACAAGTTTATGGTTGATCTTGGGTTCATAATTAAAGTTCGTGTTATGAATAACACATAGTATCAAGCAATTCCATGATTGTATGAATTTTAACAAACATTTTAGAAATTTTCCCTAAGAAAATCAAAGAAATTAATATATTTTGTCTTAGTTAAATTGCATATTTATTATTTGAATTAATTTTGAATAAGTGTTGCATGGAAGAATAGGTAAAAAATATATTTCGAGATGATTTTTTAGTGAAACATCCAAGAATCTAATGAAAAATCATTGAAAAATGTTACCAAAATTGGCTTTTTTTTTACCGGTTGGAGAAAGGTGTCATGAAGAACTAGCCTACTACTTCTAGGACGCGCTTAGCATCAAACAACTAACGCATACAGTAGCTAGGCTTCAGAAGAGTGTCTAGCATGTGGGATATACGAGCTTAAGAAGGTTGGCGAGTTTGTGCATAACTACGCATGTGCTCTATGAGCTATGGAGCTGGCACGTGTTTGGTGCATAGTATGTACGTGCCTTACGCATTCAGAGACACATAAATCTTTGCACGTGCATTACACGTGCCATCCAACTATATATGTAGGCTGATGTCCTCTACTGATCTCAACACATTAAAAAAATCTCAAAATTTTCAAAATTCACAAAATGGTCTCTCAAGTTATTTTAGTCAATTTTTAGGGTCTTGTGAATTTATAAAGTGAGTTTTTAATTTTTATTAATTTATTACATTGATAATAAATAAGATTTAACTTCAGAAAAATCGAATGAGGTTATTAAAGCCATGATTGAGTGAATTTTCATCCATTTGACTTGAAATAAAAGAGATAAAAATGGTTTTGGTATCTTGTATGGTGTATTTGGTGTTTGGTATCACATGATTATCACTCTGATTGAGATTTTCTTTGTGATAAATTCTTAAATAAAGTTTATTGATACTGTGTTCAACACTAATATATGATAATGATTATGTGCACGGGGATTTTGCATTTAATGAATGGTAAATTATCACATATTTTATGCCTATACCGAAGAATTTAAGGATAACATAAAGGTGTGCCTTTTGTACTTGTGGATCCATTTGGGTATTAATAAGAACGTAGTCACGACAGTAGCCTTTCAAGTTAGTATTTGAATTGTTCTACTTACATATTTGGGGACGTCTCTGGTCTTATGTTTGATTATTCTACCTACATGTGTTGGCCTTATATAAGACTTTTGAGATGCGCATTAATGCATAAGATGGAAGAAATTCATTGCTTTAAGTGATGTATTTGCCTACAAGTGGCAAAATCATAAATGTGTCTACTCTAATCATTTTTATTTGACGGTCTTATCTATATATATTATTTATTCAACCAATGTGTTTTATGATATGTTTGATAAGATGCTTAGAACAGATATTATTTTATGGCTTTGAGTATCGATGTTATCCTATATTTGTATTGATCATCATATTATCAATTTTGCAGTCACCTTCTATGTAAATAATAATAGTACTATAATTAAAACTCTTATTAGTTTCAATTTTAAGAGATGGAAGTAAGATATGAAATTTGCGCCAGAGATAACAGATATCAACATTGTCATAGTCAAGGATAAGCCATTTGCACCTACATCTATCAACTCAGAGCTTAAGAAAGCATTATATGTAGTATGAGAAAGGTTAAATAGGATGTGTTATTTGGCTATAAAGAGATCCATACCAGACCATATGTCAAGTGGACTTCCA
The DNA here is from genome assembly GCA_027568935.1 of Erythroxylum urbanii. NCBI lineage: Eukaryota > Viridiplantae > Streptophyta > Magnoliopsida > Malpighiales > Erythroxylaceae > Erythroxylum > Erythroxylum urbanii. The sequence continues at coordinate 2,614,674 of JAOQML010000006.1, read as the reverse complement.
TAAATGAGCAGAGCAAGGGATTTCCTTAATAATATCTCCCAAAGATATAAGGTGTCTCCTAATGCTACAATAGGTACCTTGTTAAGGGAATTATACTCAATGAGATATACAAGAGCATGGGGAGTGACGAAGTACATATTAGGATGGGCCACCTTCAGACTGCGTTCAGGGCGTTAAATATTTATATTTTTAATCCTTGTATAGTTCACCAAACTTTGAATACACTTCTATCAAAGTTTGGTATTCTGGTTATCATATACAATTCTCATAACGAAGCTTGAGACATAAATGCACTGATCACTTGTTGTGTTGTTGAAGAAGAGAAACTGAAGAATACAACTCATACAAACTTAATAGCAACCAAGGAGAAGACAAAGGTAATACCTATAAATTTAAAGGTAAGAAACCTAAATTTTCTCTACATATAGGTGTTGGTCAATCTAATTTGTTAGAGGCCCCAGGGATGTTATAAAGAGTATGAGTCTAAGGTATTTCTTCTATAAGAAGAGGGGACATAAGAAGCCGAAATGCTAGAAATATAAAACTAGGAAAAAAAGACAAGAACTATCAAGTAATGTCTTGACTTATATAATACATAAGTCTAATCTTGTTATAACCAAATCAAGTTCCTAGTGGCTAGATAGTGGAGCCTCTAATCATGTTGCTTTCACAATGCATAGATTTATAAAAAAGATAAAATTGAATAGGGAGCATGAAAAACTATTGGTAGGTAATAACAAAGAAGTTGATGTAATCTCTGTTGGAGATGTTTGTTTGAACCTTGATACATGGTTTCAGCTTGTATTAAATCACAAGTTTTATGTACAGTCTTTTAGACATAATTTGATCTCTGTGTCTATTTTAGATAAAGAAGGTTATAGTTTTATAATTGAAAATTTTGTTGTAAAGTTATCTTGCAATGCACAACATATTGGTACTCCTTTCTTGTCATATGACTTCTATATAATGTGTCTTGTTGCAAATGAAATGTATGCTTATTCATATATTGCTAAATAGGTCACTAGAAAGAGAACCCTAATAAAAGAGAAGTCATACATATTATGGCATAAAATGTTGGGGCACATTTCTAGAGATAGAGTTGAGAGATTGGTTAAGGATATAATTGTCCTAACTCTAGATTATAATGATCTAGAAATATGTGTTAACTATTGCACTGGTAAATTGACCAAAATAAAGAAAAAAGGGGCTCAACTTGTACTTCTAGCTTACTAGAACTCTTACATACAGATATATGTGGACCTTATAAAGTTACATTGTGAAATTTAAGGTTTTTTTACATTTATTGATGACTATTCCCGTTATGGATACGTGTGCTTACTTAAAGACAAGTTCGAAGTTCTTGAGAAATTTAAGATCTTTAAGGCTAAAATTGAGAACCAATTGGGAAGGTTAATTAAGATTGTCAAATCTAACTGTGGAGATGAATATTATGCCAGACATAGGATTTTAGGATTAGAAAAGGTACATTTTTACCAAATATGTAGAATCATGTGAAATAACGGTTCAATTCACTATGTCATGTATTTTTGAGCAAAACGATGTAACTGAAAGGCTAAATCGCACCATAAAGGATATGATTAGGCCAACGTAAAGCATGACTACTTTACTTGATTACTTTTAGGGTGAAGCAATAAAAACTACCATATACATACTTAATAGAGTCCCAAGTAAATTGGTTTAAAAAATGCTTTTTGAAATCTAAAAGGGGTGGAAGCTTAGTCTCACTCATCTTCGTGTATAGAGCTACCCTACTGAGGTATGTTTTTATTATCCTTATGAAGATAAGATACATTTTCGTTCCACTAGTTGTTATTTTATTAGATATCCCAACCACTTTAAGGAATACCGATTTTACTTTAGAAATGGGAGATTTAGAATAATGGAATCACAAATGGCTACGTTTTTGGAGTATAACGTCTTTGATTGTGGTGGTACATCTCACCCTTTATATTATAAAAGAGTGGATACCATAGTTATTTCATATCCATCACTCATAGAGTCAGAACTAATGGATCAAGATCTTATTACCATACCGTTACAGGGACAGGAACCCACGCCGGTACAAATTTAAGTTCCTGAGGTGTAAGAGCATACTGAACCAATTCAATTAAGAAGATCCACTAGAGTGAGAAGACCTGCTATCTCATCTGATTATATGGTATGTTTAGGTGAACAAGATTATGATATTAGACATGTAGTAGATCTAATTACTTTTACAAAAGTTATTTCTAGACCTCATATAGATTTATGTGGATTTTTTTAGGGATAAGATGCAATCCATAAAGCATAATAAGGTAGGACTCTCATGGTAAAGTTGAACTGTTTAAAGCCCGATTGGTTGCCAAAGAAGAGATCGACTTTAATGTTACCTTTTCTCTTATGTCCTCTAAGGATGCATTTAGAGTGATTACGACAATTATAGCTCATCATGATATAAAGCTACTTCAGATAGATATCAAAAATGTTTTCCTAAATGGATATTTTTATGAAGAGGTCTATATGAAATAACCTAAAGGATTTTAGGATCAAGACAAAGCTGACATGGTTTGTAACCTAATAAAATCCACATGGTTTGAAACAAGCCCTCAAATAATGATAGCTAAAGTCTGATGAGGTTGTTACCTCATTTAACTTTATGGAAAATATAGTTGAAAGATGTTTATATTACAAGGTTAGGGGGAACAAGGTTATCTTTTTACTTTAATATATGGATGATATCTTATTCGTATTAAATGACCTGACCATGCTGCATGAATTTAAGCAGCTTTTAGTCAAACATTTTGACAAAGGATTTTGTTGAGGTATCTTTTTTCCTAAATATTCAGATTCACCGGGACAGATCTCTGTACTTATTGAATCTCTTATAGAGAGCATACATTGAGCGAGTGCTGCAAATGTTTAATATGGCTTATTGTAAACTAGTTGCAGCACTAATCTCTTATAATAAGAGATTATCTTTGACACAATGTTCAAAGAATGATATAGAGCGAGAGTTTATAAATAATGTACCTTATTCTAGTGTTGTTGGTAGCCTAATGTATACCCAGATATACACTAAACCAGACATTACATTTATTATTGGACTACTGAGTAGATATTTGGCTAACCCAAGAATAGAAAACTGAAATGCAGTCAAATAACTATTGAGATATTTGAAAGGAACTAAGGATTATATGTTGAAATTTAGGAAAGTTAATAGTCTAAACCTTAAAGTTAATACAGATTTAGATTTTGCTATGTGCCCAGATGATAGGAAGACCACATTAGGGTAAATTTTTATCTTAGAAGATGGTGTAGTATATGGAAAAGTGTCAAGCAAACACTGCTAACATCCTCGACTATACATGCAAAGTTCGTGGCATGTTATGGGGCTGCTTCATAATTAATTTGGCTAAAGAACTTGATTTCTAATTTTTTGTGGTTGATTCAATTGCTAGACCCATTAGTTATATTGTGAAAATCTTTCTGTTGTATAGTTTTAGTAACAACAATGAGAACCTCATAAGGTTGGAGATTGAATACATGCTTGCTGATCTTTTAACTAAAGGACTTTGTCTAGTTATTTTCAAAGACATGTGTATAGTATGACTTTACCGAAGTCTTTAGACACTGTTAGTTAGGGATCACTATATTTGCTCTTTATACATTTGTACAAATTTCAAATATTATGACAATATATTTTTATACATATTTATGATCATCATTTTGTTCTCAGTCATACAATTTGCTATATATTGTCATAATACAAGAGAAAGTCTTAAGATCTGTGTCAATCTTAAGTATTTTAAAAGTCGTTGGGCACATATATATAAATTAACCTTGAGCCTATGTCTTCAAGAAACATACAGATACATATATAAATCCATGGATTTGATAAGACATAGGAGATAATGGTATTTAATTCTACGAGGGTTTTCTTTAATGCGATTTAGTATTCAGTGAGAGAAAATTTTCTTTGATGCGGTGTAACATAAAGTTCGAAGAAATCAAGACCAACAAACAGAATAATGATACATTTAATATTATAAAGGTATCATTATAGCTTGTTACACTTATTTTTCCCATTCATGTTAGTGAGGTATTAGATATATGTGATTGTATTAGATCTGTGTTACATATGATACATACATTTGATATTTTCGGTATCGAAAGCCTTACCTGTAGCGCCCCCTTATCATAGGGTACATACCGGGATGCTCGGAGGTTATTTTGGTACATATCCTATAATAAGAACGGGCTACTATCGATCGCTACATTCACTTCACCTGGCCTCATATCATTATTCACTTATAAAGCATCAATAGAAAATTACAATTTTTTAAAATCCAACTTTTTTCTCATTTCATTTCACGAAACCGAAAGCGTACATTATGTCCTTTAACCTTTACTACATGTACATCATCAACCTAGTACAAAAGTATTACGTGAAAGAGAAAAATATTTATACAATCTAGCTAAGCCGTCCAAAAATCCTAACTGACCAACCTTTGAGCCATGACTTCTCTTGCCAAATCACAATCCACACAGCTGGTAAAGCCTTTCAGTAGCTAGAGTTGTCTCTCGGTCCTGAAAAAACAACGTTGCAATTTTAGTGAGTCTTGCAAACTCAAAGAGGTAACCATCATCGATGGTTCACTCAATTCATGTAACACATCATTTCACATAACAAATAATTACATTTTCTCATAATTGATCATGTATCACATTTTCACTTAAGCATAGGTAATTATGCATTTCAATCAATAAACCATACTTAACAAAATGCATATGGAATATTCATGAGACTCCTTTCCAATTGTTACATTGTTGTGATGGAGTGCCTGAATTGTCCCGTATCTATTATGGATACGGGGCTTATTGCTAACTATCCCTTATCCGATGAGGATATAGAGCTTGAGGTTTTTTTTTCACACTTTGAGCTTTAAGCTCTGATTGGTGGCTACTCTAGTCACAATTGCCATTATTTGATTATGCACCCATGTATAGAATGCATCTATCACAATCAATTATATGATGAAGCACATAATTCGTCACATTCACATTCAAGCAGCACTTCAATATCCCATTACAAAATCACAGTTATCGGACCTTCATTGTCCGGAATCAACAATCAAAACACATTCATTCAATCATTTATAACAAAATTTAAGCAAACAAATAATTAAGTAAGACCGTCTAGGTTACTCAAAGATTGCTTCCAAAGCTATTACCTCGAAGTTCCGACAACGTCTGGATGTTGACTTTCCAATTGCTCCTCTAAAACAAGCAATATACATATATCACACTTTAGCTCAATTATAAGTATTCATTTATACATATATATGTATATGAAATTTGTACAATGCATGTTTATGACAATCCTGGGTATCTTTCCATTATCCTCATCACATAATTATACATATTTTCAAACTCACATAAGTATCATCAATACTTATGGTTTATACCTCAATAATACCATAAAATCAAAATTCATATGTCATTTCTTCAATTCAAAATTTTCCTAAGACACACTTTTGGGTTAACTTTCCATGTTCTTTTTGTCTACGAAAATGAAGTAATTTGATGATACTTTCTCCTAGAAATTTGTTCTTCTATATCTTAAGTTTCTAATGAAACCAATATCATTCAATTTGGTTCAGTATTCTATGAGTTATGCCCAAAATACTACAGACTGAACACATTTGAAACTTTGGCTTGTACATGATCGTCCTGTCAAATTGTACAACTCATATCTCTCAATTCCCACATTCAAAAAGTTATGAACTTTATATAATTTAAAGATAAGAGAATAAAATATAACTTTTGTGAAGAAACCTTTGTCTAATTCGGCATCTATCAATACAGTTTATTCAATATCAACAAGAAAGGATTTCTGTCTCCGATAATACTACAACCTCTGTCAAAACTCAATTTCAAGCCAGATTTTGAACTTCTTAGAGACAGAATTAAAATTCAATTTCTTTAGAAACATTGTAGCCCTATGTACATAGTTTACTCCAAATTAAAAATCATCCCATTAGGATAACTACAGGACAAGTTATGGCTAAAAAGCATAAGCATAATTAGTAGACATATTACAGCTACATTTTCCAGCATTCATCTTCCAATTTACTGCACCCAGTTCTCGACTTCATGTCAATTTTTGAGATTCTTAACGATAGAATTAAAATTTTGTATCTTCATGAAAAATATAGCCATATATCTCTAATTTAATCCAAATCAAGAATCTTCTCATTTAGATAACTACATAATAAGTTATGACTAAAAGACAGCAGCATAATTAGTGAAAATGTTGATGCTAACATTTTCCAGCTCTCTTCCAATTTTCCAAATTTTATACTTCCAACAATTTACATCTAACCTAACTTGAACCTGGATCATCTTTTCTACTTCATTTTGTCTTCATTCTCCACTCCATTTCATCTCAATTTCATTCACAAACAAGTCATGATCTATGTTTGATCATTAACCAAAACAGAACCTATACATTTACCCATTCATTCTTCAATTTACTGCACCCATATAAAACCATTATAATGATCATTCTACCTCAGCATTATCTCTATAACAATTTATGGGTCATTAATGATCATACACATATACAAAAGCAAGACATTTACATGAATATTTCATCACTCACGACACACACATAAAAACTCACATAATTAAGTCATCAATCTTAATGTATTCATCATTCTAGCTTCATTTAACCATACCCATGATATTTAAAACATAACTTGCTTGATTTCTCTTCAAAATCTTCAAAATCTTGGTCAACCCTAGCTCCTAAGTATTCACACGATCTCATCTTCTTAAGATGGATTAGGGTGGGTTTTCTTGAAGTAAATGAAAGAAACAATAAGATGGAAGTAGCAATTGAAAGATGGAAGCAAGGTTCAACGTGGGTGAGGTGAGAGTGAGTGGAGAAAATGAAAATGGAGGAGAAGAAGAAAGCAAGCCACGAAAAAGAAGGAGAGAGCAAGAGTGAAATGAAAGACAAAAGACTTAATGGTCTTTCAAATGAAAAAAAAAAGTGACTTTAAAGACTTGGCTTGGTAGGTGACACTTGTCACTTGCCACATGTCCCCTTATTTATAAGGCTTTCAAGTAGTTCTTTTAATTAACTAGTCCAACCAATTCTAATTCCTACTCCAATTGTCTTCAAATTTCAATGACATTAGTCATTAAATCCCAAAGTCATTAATAAAAATTTTCACTACCATTTGTCTCTTAATTCTACTGCTATTCATCAATTGTCTGGCCACTTGGCATTTTTCTTAGTCCGAAAATACCCAAAATTTCTAAAATTTTCCTAAAATTCTAAATAACTAAATACACTCTCCAAATCAATTTTCAACAAATAAAAGCCACAATTTTCAACAAAATCACATTCACAATTTAATTATAAATTAATTATACCCGGAATGTCTATGAATGCATGTACAATTATTTTCATGAGCAAAAATTCAATATTCAAGAGTATGAGCACGTCATATAATGCATGAGCATGAAATACATTTTCTAATTTCTTACTAATCTCTCATATTTGCTAATCTAACCTCAACATGGGTAACGAGATGTTACATTACCAGACTGAATGATAGACTTTCATTATCTTTGGATTAAATATTTACATTGTTCGATAAAGGTATCATTATACTTTGTTACACTTCATTTTCTCATTCATGTTAGTGAAGTATTAGATATACGTGACTGTATTGGATTTGTGTGACATATGATACATACATTTGATATTTTTGGTATCAAAAGCCTTACCAGACCGAATAATGGACTTTTATTATCTTTGAATCAAATGTTTTATATTGTTCGACCTACGCATTGATTTTGGTTAACCACTGTTTTTATTGATACTACAACTGTTGTAATTAATATTTGTTCAAGGTTAGTGATTTTTAATGGGACAATTATTTATTATGAGTTTTTATAAAATTAAGGTTAAGAAAACCAAAATTGATTCGGATTAAAAATAATAAAAAATCCCAATAAATGATATGATTTAATAGGATGAAGTCTAGTGAGAAAAATAAGTCTTAATCAGTATGGGTTGGTTATTTATTGGATTTATCATGAAGAGAAACAATATGTTGGCCCCGACATGTTTTTGTCGAATTAAGCATGATAGTTATAGAATAAGCGCATAAATTATACGGTCACGATAGAAATATTTTTGGAGTTAATAAATTTTTGTGTTAGTGGGATTATTAGATTGGCTAATTAGATTAAAGTAGTAAGATGTGTAAGGGCAATTTTGGCATGCCACTTAAGGTTAAGAGGTAAGAAGTATTAAAGGAAGGGAAAATGTGACTTTTAACATTTATTAAGGGTACAAATGTTAGATACCGCTTATAGGATTTTTATATTTTTATTTTTGGTATGGAGAAATTTTTATTCTTTGTTCATTTTTGGTATGGAGAAATTTTTATAAATTATGGGGAAATACTTTTACCTTTCCTATGAAATTTCTTTATTTAAAAATCATTATTATCTATTTCTTTTAACTTGATATCCCTTTTTAAATTGTGTATTAATTATTTTATTAAATTATTTGTTTTTGAATAATTTAATTTTATGTCTATCATTAGTTTACGAACCCACACCCACCATGAATTTTCTTTGCCTAGTCTTTAATTAAATATAAGTGTTATAATGTATTTTATTTTCTTACAATGTTTCCAAAATATATATTGATAATAAATTTAAATAAACTCCCAATGGTGACACATAGTTGCCATAAAATCCGTATGGGGGACCCGGGGTCAACATTTTTTGGGTATCAGAGATCACGGTTTCTAAGGATTCCTAGGCTTAGAATATGCTATGTTATGTTATGACTTGTATGCTATGTGATTATTGTGTTCACTATGGTATTTGATTATTGTGTTCAATGGATTGATTGCATAAATTGATGGATTGCATTAAGTGACATGCATATCATGCATACATGTAGGAAATAAGATTAAAGGAGAAAAATGCCACCTCGTTGAAGGACACTTCGAGGAATTTTGCAAGGATCTGCTGCACCTGATTCTTCATCGAGAGAGGAGGGTACTGATGAGTATAACCGGCAATTGCAACCGTATGAATCACACGTATGAACTTTAATTAAGAGTTTGAGCTATTAGAAACAATGAAAAAAAAAAGATGATTTGTCAGAGTGTAAGAAAATGAAAGTTTGTGGATATTTATAAATAAGAAATACCACGTAGTCCGATGTGACATAGATTCAGTATTTGTAGTTATGTCAGCGAATATGGTAACAAAATTTTGTTGAGGATATGTACTTAAATTAATATAGATGTGAAAATATTTTCATGAATTGATTGAGAAAGAAATCGAGACATAGGTAGAAATGACAAAATTTAAAGTGTACAAGCAAAATGAAATTGAGGGGTTGAAGTTGGAATATAAAATTATTGTTTAATTAATGTGATAAGAGTTATGATCTAGTATATGATTGTGATAGTGGGTTGAGATCATAATTTCAAGATGGTTATGTGTTTATAATTCTGAATTGATTAAAAACTTACTTATGGAAGATGAAAGGAATGGTAGTGATATATGTAGAAGTCCTCAAGGTTATGTTGACCAGTTATTATGAGTACATATCAGATAATGTGGTTACATTGGTGGATAATGTGATTGAGCACGTATGGAATTTATATTGGATATGGTATAGGAGGTAATCTATGATCCCTATAGTTAAAATTATAAGGTGAATCAAAGTAATGCAATGGAAGTATGAGATTAGGTGATTATGTTGAACAGGTAACTACTATGGAGAAGTAACTTTTGAATAATCGTAGAATATTTAGAGGTTGTTCTGAATCAATTGTGATTGAAGTATCATTAGCATGAGATATGAATTGGTAACTTGTCAAAAATACATTTCTATATAAGATGTAATGATCTTGATGGTACATACCAAAATATAAGAGTATAAGAAGTTGAATGTGTTATAGAGAGTGTGTGAATTTTGTTTAATGGAAAGTAGCTTACCTATTAAGTGGATCAAAATTGAAGAGATAAGGAATAGCAAATAGAAGATAAAAGTGATTTAAGAATATCGTATCGCCTTAACGAGGTATGTTGAAATTCGATAAAAAGGGGTAGTGAAATTGTGGAACCTGAGATATATTAAGGAACCAGATTAAAATAGTAGGGTAGTTGAATAAGTAACTAAATCGAGCGATTTCGCTAGATATATTCATTCAGAAGAAATCATTCTAGTGAAGAAGCTACTTGGGAGATTGAGGAAAACTTAAGACAGCATTACCCCTAATTGTTTGAT
>JAOQML010000006.1:2562564-2582884 GCA_027568935.1 Erythroxylum urbanii | reverse complement strand
AAAAATGTTAAGTATGTTCCTGGTTTACGAAGGAATTTGATTTCAGTAAGTTTATTAGATAAAGAAGGATATGATATTTTCACTCGACATGGCATTAAGAAAATCATGTAGTTATACAAGGAAAGCTACAAAAGGGCATATATATTTTGCAAGGACATGCAGTGAATGAATTTGATAAAGTTTATATGGTCGAGAATGAGAATGATACATCACTTTGGCATAAAAGACTAGGACATATTAGTATGCAGGGAATTCATAAGTTTTAGGAAAATGGATTGCTCAAGAAAACTAAGTTGTCTAAACCAATTTGTGAAATATGTCAGTTTGGTAAACAGCAAAGAAAGAAGTTTCATTCTTCTGCATATAATGCAAAAGAAAAATTAGAATATGTACATGCAGATCTATGGGGTACTGCTTCTACTCAGTCAATTGAAGGTAACTTCTATTTCCTGTCCATTGTTAATGATCACAGCAGAAAGGTATGGATCTATCTAATGAATTCAAAGTCTCAGACTTTTAAAATGTTTGAAGATTGGAAAATGAAACAAGAAAATTTAATGAACCAAGAAAATTTACTTAAGAGAAGGGTGAAAACTCTACGGACTGATAATGGATTAGAATTCTACAACTATGAGTTCAATGAGTTTAGTAGTGAAAATGGAATTCAAAGACATTAGTCAACTCCCTACACTCCACAGCAAAATGGGGTAGTAGAGAGAATGAATAAGTCAATCCTCAACAAGGTAAGATGCTTACTAATATCTTCGGGATTGTTAGAAAGATACTGGATAGAGGCTGCCTCAACTGCTATTTATCTAATCAATCGTGGTCCAAATTCATCAATTGGTTTTAGAACTCCAGAAGAAATATGGACAGGGTCAATTCCTAATTATGAGCATTTGGTTGTGCTACATATATGTATCAGAATGTAGGGAAGCTAAAACCAAGAGCATTTAAAGAAATCTTCATTGGATATCTAGATGGAGTTAAAGGCTACAAACTTTTGATTGAAGATGACTCAGTGTATAAAATTTGCATAAGCGAGGATGTGAAATTTAATGAGTCTGTCATGCCTAAATTAGTTCAACAGAAAGGGAACAACAACAATGAGAACGTAAAGGACAATATAAAGATCACCATTGATTCAAAATTGCCAAATTCAGACTCAAATCTTCCTGCAAATTAAAAAATGATGTCAGACAATGACAATATTGATGGTGATCTCATTCAGTGTTCTAATCAACCAATATTTGAACATGAAATTAAAGAACAAACTCAAGGCCAACATCCAAATCAGTTGAATGATTATCAACTTACTCGAGATAAAACAAGAAGAGTGATTGTTCCACCAAGGGGATACACTGCCGACATTATGGAATATGTTGCCTGCATTACTGCAAAAATAGATTAAGGAAATCCTAACAACTACGAAGATGTTATTTCTCATAAAAATGTTGTAGACTAGAAATTGGCCATGGATATTGAAATGCAATCACTACTCAAAAATCAAACACGGATTCTAGTAGAAAGACCAAATGACAAAAACATGATTCAGTGTAAGTGGCTTTACAAAATTAAAGAAGATCCAAGTTCGAAAAGTGGTCTAAAATTTAAAGCCAGACTCATAGCAATGGGTTATAAATAAAAGAAAGGTATTGATTTCCATGAAATTTTTGCAGCTGTTATGAAATTCAAGACAATTAGAATCATGCTATCTCTTGCAATGCATCATAACTGGAAAATTGAGCAATTAGATGTCACTACTGCTTTCTTAAATGGAGAATTGGATGAAAAGATTTATATGCAGCAACCAGAGGGATATGTAGACAAAGATATGCCAAATGCAGTATGTCTCTTGAAGAAATCCCTATATGGTTTGAAGCAATCACTAAGACAGTGGTATGCTCGGTTCGACAGGTTCATAAATTCTATTAGATTTAGAAATGGCAGTTATGATACATGTCTTTACCATAAGAACTTCAATTCAGATTTCAAAATTTTTCTGTTGCTCTAAGTGGATGATATTCTTATCTTCAATAGTTCCTTTACTGAAATTAAATCATTAAAAGGGTTACTTAAGAAGGAATTTGAAATAAAGGAACTTGGAAAAGCAAATAAAATTATGGGAATTTAGTTGTTTAGAAATTCTAATTAAGATATTATGGGATTGTCTCAGTCGGATTATGTGAAGAAAATATTGTTACAATTTGCAATGGACAAAGTTAAGTCTTCTTCTATTCCTCTGCCCGAACATTGTAAGTTATCTTCTGCTCATAGTCCGAAATTAGTAACAGAGGAAGAATACATGAAGAAAGTTCCATATAGGGAAGCAATTGGGTCAATCATGTATTTGATGATTTGTTCAAGACCTGACTTAGCACAAAGTATCAGTTTCATGAGTAAATTCATGTCAAATCCTTGAAAGGCACATTGGGACGAAATTAAGTGCTTGCTTAGATATATCAAGGGAATAGAAACATATGGCCTGATTTATAAGAAGAGGGAAGATAAAGTTAATGTTTTCGATTATAAGGATGCTAATTTTACAGGTGATGCTGACTCAAGGAAATCAACTTCTAGTTATTACTTCACAATTACAGGTAATTGTGTTAGTTGGAAGAGTCAATTACAACCAACTGTTGCTCTCTTAACCACAGAAGCAAAATATAAATCTGCAACTGAAGGAATGAAAGAAGCCATGTGGATAAAAGGCTTATTGACTGAACGGAAGATGTTCGATGGAGATGTAAAGTTATTCCTTGATAGTCAGAGTGTAGTATATTTGTGCAAAGATCCAATGCTTTATGAAAGATCAAAACATATTGATGTTAGACATCATTTCATCAGAGATATAATTTCAAAAAAGGAAATTACAATTGATTCAATTCCTGGTGCATTTAATCCTTCAGACTTTGGTACAAAAATTGTTAGTTGTAAGAAATTTCGTTACTGTCGAGATTTCTTGCACATTCAACATATTTAGTGTGAAGATAGAATTGGTGCTGCTCAGGACAAAGATTTAAGACTGGATTGATTATATTTGGCTATTTGAATCACGACGAAGTATGTTATAATATTATTCAATACAAATGACAAGTTAGATATCAACTATATGACAGATGGCAAGAAAAATATTTAACAGATAAATAGTGATTAACAGTTATATGACGAAGAGACACAAAGAAGTTATTTTCAATTATAACAGTTGTGTAACTTGATCTATATATATTCATGCATATGTCTGTTGGAAGAGACACGATACACGATATACAAAGTTTGAAGTGAATTCTGAATTTCTTAGTCTGTGTGTAAGGAATCTTTATGTTCTTTGTGTTAGAGGCAATCTATGTGTGCCTTATACTCTTATACAGAAACTATTATTGATCATAGTGAATTGGAGTCCTAAGCAACTCTCGTGGATGTAGTCAAGTGTTGATGAACCACGTAAAAACAACCGTGTTCATTTGTTCTTTTAAGTATATGTTCTCATTGCCATAAATATTTTTTACAAATGTATATTATCTTGAAAAATCTGATTAGATAACTATTATTGCAATACAGATTGTAAGTAATTTTTATTTTTACAGGTTTGATGTTATTGATCATAACTATTTGATTGGTGTCAATGTGCAGGATAGAATTCTATATGCAACTCGTAAATTGTATGATGAATTGCTCAAGACGAATGAGATAACGTAAACTACATTAATTTCAAGTTTTATGATATATGGGAAAGAAACACATATAAAACATGCTATTTGTGTGTTTGTACAAAATAAGTTCAGTCTTGAAGGTCTAAAGTTGTTCTTGAATATAGGGAATATGGGGTCAAGTCAAATAAAGTTACTTTTACTTCTGCAGTTAAAGTATGTGCATGCAATGAAAATACAACGGGAACTAAAGAATTTTAGATAAATTTTGAAGGGTAAACCATTTGAGTGAGTTTTATATAGGCTCAAACCAAAGAGAGATTTGTAAAAATGACAAAAAGAAAAGATAAATTATAGTTTGATTTATAGAATTTTGAAGAAAAATAAAGTTTTGTTAATTAAAATTTTAATTTAATTAATTTTGAAATATTAAAAATTAATATCAGCAACACCACCCTATAAAAATCCCAAAGGAACTTCTCTCTAGTGATTTTTACTCTTACCTCTCCCTAGTGATTTCCCTTTTTACCCCCCTCCCTTCCTTTTTCTAGAGCCTTGTTTTCTTGAGCACCCGCAAGCTACTGTTCATCCTGTGTCTCCAACAGTGGCTAGGGCTCTAGCCTCATCGAAATGCTCGTCTCTAGGCTTCCTAGCAGAGCCGATGGAGAACGGGACTTCTCCTCTCTCTAAGGAGCATTCCTTCCACTTTCCCAGGTGCGGCTCTCACCTGTCAGGACTAAGATAGGGGTTGGGTCTTCTCCTAAGATCTTGTTGATGGAGGCTGGGAGTAAGGCGGCACCATCTAGGCAGTCTTCGGATACCCCCAGTAGTTCTAACGTATGGCAAAAGAGGTTTCATTTCCACCATAATAAAGGTGAGCTTCAACTTCCATAATTTGCCAATGGAATATTGGACTGTCGAGGGGTTGAGTTTCTTAGCTAGTGTATTGGGGAAACCGATGTGTATCAATTCTCAAATAGCCTCCATAGAGCATATTGGCTACACCAAATTATGTATTGAGATTTTTAAAAAAGTGCCACTTTTGGACAATTTACCTATCTTACGGCTCAGTGATCATGGAGACTTGGTGCAATCCGAAATTCATATTAGCTACCCTTAGCCCCTTAGTTGTGTCAATAAAACATGCGTACTAACAGCTAAGGTGTTTAAAACAAGCTAGTCTGATAAACTTTTATTGTCGACACCTCTAGCTCTCTCCTGCAAGCAGCTCAGCCTGGGAAGCTGAATATTGTGGCATTGAGACCACTACACTGGTAGAATCTCCTGAAATTTTGCCATTGGTTGAACAAGGGATAGGTGGTGATAACTCAGCTCCTCTAGTTGATGAATTTGTGATAGACGTTGTAAAAACTGATAATCAAACCCATAGCATAGGATTAGAAGGGCTTGAGCTAATAAAGTCGGTAAGGGTGACAAAGGATGTTGCGGGGCTGAGAAGTATATTGGTGCCAAGGGCAGGGCCGAGAATGTAACATCTTGTTATCCCATGTTATGGGTTGAAACCATAGAATACTATACATGAGAGATTATTGAGAAGTTATAAAGTGCATTTCATGTTCATGCATAATATAACATACACACATATGTGAATATTAATTTTTGCACACATTAAAATGATTGTACATGCATTCGTTGACATTCTCCAGGTATAATTGATTTATAAATGTGATTTTTGACATTAATTTTTTTATATGTATTGAAAATTGAATTGGTGTGTATAAGTATTGATTTAGAATTTTTGATGAAACTTAGGAAATTTTTTGAAATTATGAGAAATTTTGGAGTAGAAGATATATCAAGTGGCAAAACAATTGACAAATAGTAGTAAAAATGAGTGATGTATGTTGATGGAAATAATCGGCAAATGACTTTAGGATTTGTTGATAACCTATATTGAAATTTAGAGACACTAGGAGTAGAAATTGGAGTTAAATGGACTAGTTATTAAAAAGAGGTCTAAATGGGACCATAGGAAGGTAACAAGTGACAGTGACAAGTGTCACTGCCACTCACCACTTATCTCTTACAATTTCTCATTTTGCAAGACACTCTTCTTATTATCTTTCATTTTAACTCTTTTTTTCATATTCTTCATGGCTTTCTCTTCTTCTTCACAATTTTGATTCACCAAACCTTCATCAATGTTACACCTTGCTTTCATCTATCAATTGCTACTTCCATCTTGTTGTCTCCTTCATTTGCCACAAAGAAAACCTAACCTATTCCACCTTTAAGATGTTGATCGTGTGACATAAGAAGTTAGGGCTTCTTGGTGTTTTTTGAAGAATTTGGAGTTTATCAAGTAGGTAGCTTGTTAATCTTCATGGGTAGTGTTAAATGAAACTAATATGATGGATGATTGGAGATTGATGATTTGATTATGAAAGTTATATGTGTTTTAACGTGGTTGTAATAATGAAGGAATTATGTTCTAAACTTTAGTGTGTAAATGTTTATAAAGTGGTGAGGCATATATGTGAAAATCATGAGTGATGAAATAAGCACCAAAATGTCTTACTTTTGTATATAAGATGATTAACCTTTCATAAGTGATTGTAGAGAAGATTTTGAGATAAAAAGATCATTAAAAATGGTGCGGAAAGAAGTGCAAAAATTCTGACTTGTAATTGGATGTTTATTTTCTGTTTTCTTGGTATGTTACATTTATCTCTTTGATTGTTATAAAGATGAACTAACATAAATCTAGAGCTAAGAAGAAGGAGTACTATGGGTCTTGAAATGAGATGAATTAAGGAGATAATTAGGAATAAAATGTAGCTGAAAAATAAAGTAGAACATGTGTAGAAAATTGATGAAGAAAGTGTATAGGAATATGTTCTATTTTTGTGGTTATAATCAAGCATGGATTTTGATTGTACATGGATGATATTGAACTGAATATGGGGTATAAATGAAGAGGTTATTAACTTGAAATGATGAATTTTGAAAATGAATTGTTTGATACTTATGAATGAGATATTATGGAAAAAGGATAGGATTTCATGAATAATGAGATTTAGCTGAAAATGATGAATTAAATGAGTAGGGGCTTGAGAGTTTAATGCAATTGAATTGGTAGTTGAATTAGTATGAAATAATGTTGTATTAAAGGAAGTGAATTTTGAAAAATTGGTGTGAAATTGATGTTAGAATATATGTTGAATTCGTGTGAAAGGAGCAAGAAAGTACAGGGCACGATCATGGCCTTTACCCCACGATCATGGCCTGACCAAAAAATGTTTATGTCATGATCATGGTAAGAGCACCACACTCATGGCCAGCTCCAAGAGTTCCTTTCACGATCGTGACAGAGACACCATAATTATGGCTAGACCCATGGAGAAAAAGAGTTGTCTTTTGAGTGAAGTATGAATCAATCAATTCTAGGATGTTTCCATATGAGGTTATTAGGCTTGAATGAGACCTTGAATGAACCTAGTTGATGATAAATGAGGTGATTAAAGTGAGTAAAGTGTATTAGATAGTAAAAAATGACTAAAAGGTATTGTTAATTGATTATGAGATATATACATATGTGCATAAATGAGTACTTACGTGATTGTGCAAAGTAGTAATGTGTAAATGTGTATGTTTGCATGATATAGAGGAGCAATTTGAGCAATTGTATCTAGACATTGCTGGGACCTTGAGGCAATAAGCCATCTGGAGCAAATTGTGAGTAACCTAAGATGGTCTCACTTTGATTATTTGTTTGTTAAACTATGTATTAAATTATTATGTAAGGTGTATGTACTGATTCTGGACATTGAATATTCGACACGTTTAATGCATGAATAACTTATTGGATGTGCTCATTAAATGTGAATTTGATTGAATAAGTGATTCTTAACTTAAATGTTGAATGTTGAACTAAGGTCCGATGACAAATGTAAATGAGATTGTGATAATGAATATGAATGTGTAAGATTGAGCGCAATTGATTGACTGAATACATGTGATGCATTTCATTTCATAAATTAACATAAAGGTAGTTGTGACCGGAGTCATCAGTGAAAAAGAGCTTAAACCTCAAAACGTGGTAAGAGCCTCTGGCTCACTATGTAAAATGGGTCCTCTATTCCCAACAGTTAAGGGACAGTTATAAATAAGTTTGGTATCTATAATAGATACGGGACAATAGAAAAGGCACTCAGTCATAACAATGTAATAAATAAATGTGTGTCTCATGGGCATTGCATATATACATGATATGTATGATTTGATTAATTGGAATGTATTGTTGAATTGAGTTGAATGAAATGTGTTAAAATTGATGAACAAAGGGTTTTGTAATGCTACATGATGATAAATGAAATGATGTGAATTATGTGATTGTATAAATTATTGCGTTATATGATATGAGTGAACCATCAAGGATGATTAACTCACTGAGTTCGCAAAACTCATCAAAATTGCAACATTAAATTTTCAGGTTTGAGTGAGACGATATAGCTTCTAGACAATTTAGAAGAGAACTAGTACTACTTTTGGCTAGAAGACATGGCTCAAATGTCAATCAGCTGGGATTAAAGGAATTAGATAAACTTTTTGTATAATTCCTCATTTATGTAGCATGTTTTGTATATAAAGTTGTAGACTTTGATAGGTCGTTGATATTGTATATACATGGATGTTTTATGTAATGTTACGTTGTATATCATGGTTTATAAAAGGAGATGAGGAAATTTGGGCTTCGTTATTATGCTAATTATGCTTTAATTTATGATGTCATAAGTTAAGTAAAAATAATATAGTTAGTGCGCCGCTTCTGTCGGGCACGTGCTCAAATGTTTGATGGACATACAGACACAAATGTCTTATGGGAGTGAGGTGCTACAAAGAATGATGTTGCGAAGGATGAAGTTGTTATGGGGACGCCACTTATAAATAATCTAGAACTCCTAGCATTGTTTTGCAGGTGCAACAATTAGTGAATCCGATGGGGTAACCATAGATGTCAACGGTGGTATTGCACCCACTGCCTCTATTTCAGAAAGTATGGCAACTGATGATCTGGACATTTATGTTACTCCACTTATGGTTAATTCTCCTGGAGTTTAGGATGACTTCTGTGTTCAACCTAGAAGTGTTAAACGTAAGTTAGCTAGGAAAAGGAAACAAACCCAAATATTTGGGAGTTTCTCCCACTCATGGCAATCCTTGTGTGGAATCTCAGGGGGTTCAATGACCCTTTTAAACAATCATTAGTGAAGGAGATGGTGCGAGAGAGGAAGCCTTATGTTATAAGCCTTTTGGAAACCAAAATAAGGAACCCACTCTCTCTCACTGGATCTAAGTTTTTGGGTGCTAATTGGGAGTTAAATCTCCAACCATCACGCACACTATAACGGCATATTATATGTCTATACAATAAAGATCTGATAGGCGTTCAGGCGATGGAAAATTCATATCAACTTATTCATCTTCAATGTCAATTGCATGGTCTTGCTTTTACTTTTGATTTGTCTATTGTGTATGCTTCAAATTTTGGGTTTCAAAGAACTCAACTCTGTTGTGACTTGGAAACTATTCAGAATCAGATCTCTTAACCTTGGCTTATGGCGGGAGATTTTAATTGCTCACTTAACTCTTCTAAAATGGAAGGAGGTTGATGGTTCAATTTCGAGTTGACCAAGGAATTGTCCAATTTCTTAACCAGGATGGACTTGGTGGATCTTAAATTTATAGGGAGACTCCTTACTTGATCCAATAACCAACAAGGTAGCCTTCTTATCCATAAGAAGATGGATAAAGGTCTAGTCAAATCTCAATGGTTGACAAAATTCTCTAATTCTTATGTACATTTTGGGTAGAATCTTTTGTTAGACCATGCATATATGTTGATACTTATGGGGGAGGTATGTCGGAGAGAGACTTCCCCTTTTCGATTCTATAATGGACGTATACAGAGAGCTGGGTTTTTTGATATAATGAGTCTATGTTGGACTACGGAAATTGTTGGTTGTAAATCTTTTCAGTTATCGCAGAAACTTAAATTGGTGAAGGAAGCTTTTAAAGGTTTCATGTCTTGCCAAAACCTCCACCTCTCATCTTTGAAAAAGAAACTTATCCAAGCACAAACTGCTTATTATGAGGATCGACATAATAGGGAGCTTAAGAGTGTTGAAGTATGTGCCTCCAAGCATACACTTTAGCTCTTAAACTCCAGTCTTCTATTCTTCATCAAAAATCCAGAGTTAACTAGCTAAAAGAAAGGGATACTAATTCAAATTTCTTCCACTCTTCCTTATTAGCTTGTCGGAATTACAATAAAATATATATGCTATATGACAGTGGGGGGCAGACCTAAATAGAGTTGACCCAGTTACAAGACATGGCTCACAATCACTTTCTTAATCTTATGGGATCATATAACTCCTTTATTCCTAGTTAGAATGTAAGACGGTTGTTTGAAGGGACGATTGATCACAATGTTAATGAAATGTTGGTGACTCTAATCAATAAGCAGGACGTCAAGAAAGTATTATTCAATCTGAATCCTTTCAAAGCTCCTGGGCTAAATGGATTCACTACTCTCTTCTTTCAACACACTTGGGGCATAATGGGGCACTTTTTACTGAGGCTGTACTAAAATTCGTTTCATCTGGGAAAATTCTACGAGCATTGAATCATACACACATCTGCTTAATGCCTAAAAGAAGTAATCTTTAGAGTATGAATGATTTTCAACCAGTTTCTTGTTGCAACACTATTTATAAAGTGATTTTTAAATTTTTGGCAGAGCGGCTCAAGCAGGCTATCTATGGTATCATTAACTTGGCTCAAGGGGCTTTCATCCAGGGACAGAATATTGGGGATAACATTCTTCTCCTTCAAGAACTGTTAAAAGAGCATTAATCAGGCAAGAAGCTCAAGAGCTGTTTAATTAAAGTTAATTTCTTTAAAGCATTTGATATGGTGAGTTTGATTCCTTTAAAGCATTTGATATGGTGAGCTAGAGGTTTGTATGGGTATGTCTTAAAGCATTGCACTTGCCTTCTAAATTTATAGCATGGATCATGACATGCATTCAAACTACTATACTGAGCATTCTGGTGAATGGGATTCCTACTAAGACAATACAGATAGCTAAAGGAATTCGTTAAGGAGACCCGTTGTGGCCTTATTTGTTTACTCTTGTGATGGAAGGCTTTTCTCGACTAACAACTAAATTGATCTCATGCAATAGGAACTTCTAATTCCACTACAAATATGAACGTCTCAATCTCTCGCATCTCTTGTATGCAGATGATCTTTTGATATTATGTGGTTCCAATTCTCAATTGATTACCATGATGATCCATGCATTGGAGATATTTGCTGATTGGTCTGGGTTAAAGCTTAATACTGCAAAAAGTTGTATATCTCTCTGTTGATGTGCGAAATCTTACTGAAATTCAGAATCTAGCTAGGCTGACTGTGAAATCTGCTCCTTTTTCCTATTTTGGTGTTCCTATCACTGCCTTTAAATCGAAGTATAACGACTATCTCACTTTACTTGAAAGAATTAAGGCAGGTGTGATTGCATGACAAAACAGGTTTCTATCTTATGCTGCTCAAATTACACTTATTATTTCTTTCTTAAGTAGTTTCCATATCTATTGGTCTGCTCATATAGCCTTACCTAAGAAAGTGCTTAAAGAGGTGGACAGACTTATAAAAGCTTTCCTATGGACTGTTAGATCTGCGAATGCTCATAATGAAAAGGTTAAATGGAGTGAGATAGTGATTCCTAAAAAGTTTGGGGGACTGGGAATAGTTTCTATCTATTCAATGCAGAAACTCTTAATGTGCAAGAGGCTTTGGTGTTTACACACAAATCATAATGCTCTATGGGTCAAATGGATTCATGAGTTTCATATGAAAAATCTGAATTTTGGCAAGCTCCTTGTGCAAGGGAGTTCTCATGGATACTAATCTAGATGATGAAGTTGTGAGACTTGGTTTATCCTTGTATCAAACACAAGGTTGGCAATGGTGCACGTACTTGGCTCTGGTATGATAATTGGGGTGACTCTAGTCCTCTTAACTGGAACCCTCAGGTCCAGCACTTAAGGAATTGTATTCCTCTCTACTTAAAAGTCTCATCCTTGCTCTGCAATGGTCAATGGTATGGGAGATATCGAGGTTTTGACACTCTGGTACAATTCCTACCCCAACAGGTTAATGTCTTGAATGATGATTCTATAAGTTGGTCTCTTGATCTGAGCGGTACATTCTCCAATAAATCTTGTCATCAGCTACTTCTTAGGGGTCTACGCGAGGTATCTTGATTTCTGCTTTTACGGCAGAATTCCATACATCCTAAAGCCTCTTTTATTACATGGCTAGCGATTAAAAACAGACTTAAGACTAAGGACACTTGGCATGGCAATACTAATACAATTTATGTCTTATGTAAAATGGTTCCCGAGGATCGAGATCAGTTGTTTTTTCTCTGCAGTTATTCTAAAGTAGTCTGGAGTAGACTCCTACATCTGCTATCTATTAATGGATATTATTATTCTTGGGATCAAGCTTTTAATTGGGCTATTAAAAACTCTCAGAAAGGACGAACTAACGCTTCTCTTGTGAAAGTTGCCTTCACTACTGCTATATATTCTCTTTGGAAAGAACATAATGCTCAACTGTATACTACTCATGAAGAGGGGAAATATCAAGTAGCTGACAGGATCATTAATTGGATTTGAGGTGCCTTAAGTGCTAAAAATCTTCTTCATTCACTTTCCCCCGACATGCGACTCACGTGGAATCTTTAGCTTGGCTTCCTAGAATGTTTTACTAATGTTTTGATTCCTCTCTTGTTCTTGTATATATCTTCTTAGATTAGCTATCATTTGTAATGAAGTTATAATTTTTTCTATAGTTAATCCCTTTTCAATTTCCAAAAACAAATCCCATAGAAGTGCAGAATCTGGGAACGTTTAATAATACGCAACCTACGCCTAATTAGTAGAGAGACTATTTCTAAATGACCATCACATGAGAAAAAAAGTAACAATAAAAAAATAAATATATTAATAATAATAATAAGAAGAAGAAGAAGAAGAAGAAAATTAAAAAACAAGGGTAGGCATGGCAATGGGCCGGATCAGGCCCAGGCCGATTGTCATGGCGAGCCGCAGGTCAGCCCGCAGCCTGGCCCATATATATTTTTTAATAAAAAAATATACAAAACGGCGTCGTTTTGAACAAAACGGTCCAAAACAATGCCGTTTTGTCCAAAATGGACAAGCCGGGTCAAAATTGTCATTCCTATACAAGAGGAAGGAGTTAAAAGATTTTAAAAACTACAGGATCTCTTTACGAATGATTCTTTAACTAAATTGTAGTGCGTCAAAGTTTTTTATTATGAATTATGTCCTCAATAAGTTCCAAAAAATTAATATACTATAAAATGTTAGAATTTCACTTAAATTTTAGTAAAATTATTAAAGTCTAAAAAGAATTTTTATCATTAACAAATTTACTTTAAATTTTATTAAATATTATTTAAGATGCTTTATTTTTTATTAAGTGTTTTATATTCGACACAAAATAAATCAAATAGGTACTAATCTTGGTGTTAGCTGATGAGACTTAAAATTTCCTCTAATGCCAATCTTCGTATTCATCAAGACAATCATTTTTAAAATTTAAAAATATGGATGAGTAACTAATAACTTTTTTTCCAATTTAAGTAGAAAGTTTATAAAAAGAGTACTTCTAAAGAAATTGCGTTATTGAATTATAGTTTTAATTGTTTTGCAGTTGCAATATTAGCAGCAATGGTCGAAATTGTTATACCATATTTTCTATAGTTAGGCATTTAGGCTTATATCGTGATCAATTATTGTAATTGTCTACGATTATAATATAATCCCCAGTTTATTGTTTAAATCTTTGCCTTAAACTTATCTGATCTCTAAATACTAAAAACAAACATTTACCTGATTTTAGATGTTGATATTCCTTACAGTGCTTGTATGTTTGTATTCAACTTGCACGAGTACAGTACGGTTGAAGCTGGCTAGCTTACCATTATTATGAAGCATAACGCAGTTCTGAAGTAAGAATTCTTGACTCGCCAGTTTCAGCATGTGGCCTACGGACTACTCAATTCTACATACAAGTTTCTTCAAAATCTACATAGAACACTTGTCCATGGCCCCAATGTCCGCAAAAGAATGGCTTCCAAATCGTGCTTTAATAATAAGATTTTCTAAGACCAATCATAGAAACAATATGACAACCAAGTGCTGAAAATGACAAGTTATTCAAACTTCTGAATAATTTAACATTCAGAGGCCCACGATCACTAAGTCCAAAGACAATAATGGAAAAGGAATAATAAAGAACACGAGAAGGTTAGTATTAGATTAAGTTTATGTTCACACATAAATGGATGTCTTTTTGCTTTGCCTTCTGGTGCACGGGATGACTGAATTCAGTCTAGTCAAGCAAGGCTAATCATACGCAGGAAGAGATAAAGATGTCACATAAAGTTTGTTTTTCAATGCTCATAAAGTATGGAAAAGAAAGGGATGAGTGGATAGTGAAAAGAATGATGTCACGTTAGGTGTTGATGAGGTTATTTTCGATGCTAGTGTTTATATCTCTTGTGGGTTAAAACAATAAATGATCGTCAATATTTGAAAGGGGCAGAGAAAAAACATGCCTATTTAGTAAGTAATTGTCAATTAGTCAATGTAATCTCTTAGTAACTTCATAACTTAACGAGTCAAAGATAGAAAGTATGTGTTTTCCATTGTACCCGAAATTAAAGATGCAATTTGGTCAATAATAGGTATTATCATATTTTATATTTGAGAGT
The DNA here is from genome assembly GCA_027568935.1 of Erythroxylum urbanii. Classification (NCBI taxonomy): domain Eukaryota; kingdom Viridiplantae; phylum Streptophyta; class Magnoliopsida; order Malpighiales; family Erythroxylaceae; genus Erythroxylum; species Erythroxylum urbanii. The sequence goes on along the minus strand of JAOQML010000006.1, from coordinate 2,568,400 downwards.
GAACCTTGGAGTAACTAGTAAAGTTGTTCCTTTGTAAAAATACAAAGGTTCAATTCACAGAAACAATATCTTTATAAAAATAAAAAAAAGCTGCGTTCGATATGACTCTCTCCAGATCTCTACAAAGTGAAGAGCTTTGTATATCGGATATGTTGATTTTTTAATTATATTTTACATTTAACTTACAATTAGTTCAAATAAGAATTCAGTATTTTAATTTAATAAATATTAATGATGTAGTTATTTTTAAAAAATTATAAAAAACATAAACATTAAGAGCTATTTCTTTCATTTTTAAAAAGTACATTTTATGTTTTATCCTTTGGAAATTTCATAATTTAATCCTAAAATTCCATGCCCTGGTTGATTTATTAAAAGTTTCTGAAGGCACAAAGCCTCTTCCGTATAAGTCAATTGCCATTACCACATCCTTACACATTTCATCAATCACCAATTGCCAAGAAGCTTAAGGATGGCCCCATTTTCGCACACAAACCCCATCCAAATAGCTACTAAGCAGTAAGTAACCAAGCATTCATTCATCATCTAAAGCTGTTATGGAATCACACATCTCCTACGAGTTATCTACAACATATAGCTAAAGACATTACCAAGAGTGAGGGTCAAAGGAGTTTCATATGAAAAAAGTAACATTACAAATGATTAGACTTTAGAGGAAAAGCGAGAAACTTCCCAGAAAAAGAGGGTTAAATTGATCATGAAGGGTGGTCTCGCTGTTCAATGTGGTTAGGTGATGCTATTTTCTATCAACAGAAGACCAAAGGAGTGTGAAAAGAAGAAACTCTCCCCACATATCTTTCTACCACGCGTTCGTTCCAATCCAAAATAACAACCTTAACCCCTGTTCTGTTTCTGACAAGTCAGCCTATGCTCAGTTCGTTCATTCAAGGCAACATATCAATCTCAGAGTCAATCATCTCCCATCTCTTGACCACAAGCCATTCTTGTTCTCTATATTTCAACTTTTACAACTTCAGTTCAGCCTGTCAAGACCTATGCAACTTGAAACATGTCCTTTGCAGCTTCACATGCCATCTTCTTCTTGGCAAACCTTGTTATTTCACTAGTCTCAGCTGATACATCATCAAGGTGCAACCCAATATGTGGCAAAAACCGTCTTCCATACCCTTTTGGATTCTCACCTGGTTGCCTTATTCCTTTGAGCTGCAGCTCCACCGGCGATTTATTCATGGGAGAGTTTCCGGTCTACTCTGTAAATGAAGATACTATAAAGATCAATCTTGAAACCAATTGCACCAGACCTGTTCAAGTCCTGCAAACTCTCTTTTCCAACAACTACCAACCAAAATCAACAAACGCTATTCTTTTGCATAACTGCACGAAAGTCTCACCCTGTAATTTAACTACTTTAAACGTGGAGACTCATTTTGAGACGGTTAAATGTTCACAGGATAGTAATATTAGTTGCTTCAATCAGGAAACTGATGATTATTTGTTTAAACACAGTGCCTTGCCTAAACTTTTCGAGCAGTGTCAGTACCTTCTGTCGTCGATATCTGCAGCGTATTTCCATCATGGTCATCTTATGTCTTTGGATGTTCAGGCGATGGGGCTAACATGGTGGCTTCCAGGTGACTGCAAGTGTTCAAAGGATGCTTACTGTACAAAATTCCGTACTTGGAACGGCAGAGGGTATCGATGCAACTGCAGAGATGGACTAATCGGCGATGGATACGCCAGCGGAGTCGGCTGTCGGAAAGGTAAGTTCGTTTCCCATAATTTTTTTTTTTTGAATGAAGTAATGGTATGAGCATCACCTACCGACCTGCTAATGACTAACGTCAAAAGGAAATTTTTTGTTTAATAACACTTGCATCACTTATGATTGTTGTGTATCTTACAACCCATCATTCAGGATTTAAGATGAATTTACTTCTCTTTTAGATATTAGAACTTTTAATCATGAACTTCGGCGTATATCTCTCAAATCTGTCTTAATATTATTTCATATCTCCTAATATAATGGAGAATATTACGCTTAGTTATGAACATGTAATTAGTTGTAAATTAAGGCATACATTTAGGTAGCTATGTTTAGAGTTTGCACGAAAATAGTGTCTCCTTGTATATATATATACTGGTTTTCTGAATCAACAAATCAAATTTTCATCTCAAATCTCTTTTTCTCATTTGCTTTTCTATTTTTCTTTTTCCAAATCGTTTCGTTTGGAGTTCAGGACAAGGATCTATAAATTCTAACACTCCAACTCGAGAGCATGTCTTGGAAGATTCTAACTAGAGTCAAACATATAAAGCTTGCTCCCATCTTCCCACCTAATTCACCATAACAAGCTATAATGGCAACAACTTACAACTTCTATCTCTAATCTAGACGTAAATTGGGATGACGGCTAATGGGTTGTCTTTTCTGAGGCAAAATGTACTTGCAACTGGCCCCAGTGCAATGGTCTCTAGGGCTCCACCACTAAAACCATATGGGTCCGAACCATCATATCGAGATTATCATTTACCAATTACACGATGTGAGGTCCACTTGGGGAGAACTCAGCCAAGTGATGTAGATTGGCCTAGTGGCTCTATGTTGGCCAAAACATATAGTACCATTATATGGGGACTATGATTTATCTTTTCACGTTTATGTAGGGTAAGCAATCATGGACTTTAGCACGCACAATAATTGTAGTCTAAGAATACCCACTATTCTTGCAAGTTTAACAAAGAGACTTATCAAGATGATAGAATTGTATCATCGGTGAAACCATTTGGTTTTAGCCCCAAGGTTGAGACATAACATTTTGTGCGAAATTTCACTTATTAAGAGTTTCAAATTGAGTAGGGGTAAAGGGTGACTTTAGATAGAGTTAAATAATCTGCTATCTTCAGGGAAAGATCTTGTCAAAGTTTGGGAATTATTAAACTGATTAGTTAGTGTAAGACAAAAAGGTGACTATGCATTCCTACGTAGAAATCTAGTAGGTTAGGGGTTAGGATGTTCCTTTAGTCAAATCTAATCACACCAAAATAAAAATTTACTGTACTTTGCTCATTGGTAGATAGAAAATCAGATCTTATCACTAATGAAAAATTATTTTAAGTACGAAGTTTGAGTAAATATTGATGACTTAACATAAAGAATTGAGTTTGATCTAAATGATCAAACTTTACTGTACTTTCTTGATAATATTCATCCAACTCCTACCAAAACACGAAGCCCTGGCCCTATTTGACACGCACATCGATGTCTTTATTAGTTCAATGCTAGGAATGCTATTCAATTTGCTTATTGGAAGATTTCAAAACCAAATTTCAACAACTATATATCTTTATGTTCTTAATTGTATATTAACTCATTAGTTTCCATGCTTGTACCATTTATTATTACCATGTATAGGAATAAAGTATTCATCCAACTCTAGACAATTTAATACCGTTTATCTTACTTTACCAATTTTTCTTTCCTGTGAACTCTTCAGACTGCAATGCTAGAAAGTACTTATCTGGTCACTGTGGAGGGGAAATTAGAATCGCTGTTCTAACTGGAGGTGATCTTTCTTATTACCAAAATAGAAGGAACTAAAAACTTTTACATGTTAAACATCGGTAGATAAGTTGCAACATTAAGTCTGCGAACTGTTCATGTTTCAGGTATTATAGGTACAGCGGCAGCTTTAATGGTCTGCATGTGGCTATGTCGCTGCTTCATCCGGAGGCATTCAATTTGGACGGCAAAAAGTTACAGAAGATGTTGCATTACTAAGGCAACAGACATTAGTATTCCTGTCTATCCCTACAGAGAGATTGAAAGAGCTACAAGTTGTTTCTCAGAGAAACAGAGGCTTGGAACTGGGGCTTATGGAACAGTTTATTCTGGTAAACTCCACAATGATTTGTGGGTTGCAATTAAAAGAATCAGACAGAGAGATACAGATAGCATTGAGCAGTTCATGAATGAAATCAACCTTATTTCATCTGTGAGCCATCCAAATTTAGTCAGGCTCCTAGGTTGTTCCATAGAACGAGGAGAACAAATCCTTGTCTACGAATTCATGCCTAATGGAACTCTTTGCCAGCATTTACAAAGAGAGATAGGTAAGGGACTTCCATGGCCGATTCGGCTAGCGATTGCCACTCAAACTGCTGAAGCTATAGCCCATCTACACTCCTTCGATCCTCCGATTTACCATAGAGACATCAAGTCAAGCAACATACTTTTAGACTACGATTTCAGGTCCAAAGTTGCCGATTTTGGTCTTTCCAGACTTGGGAGAACAGAATTCTCCCATATCTCAACTGCCCCGCAAGGAACTCCAGGGTATCTGGATCCACAATACCATCAACACTTCCACCTTTCGGACAAAAGTGATGTCTATAGCTTTGGAGTGGTTCTTGTTGAGATTATAACAGCAATGAAAGTGGTGGACTTCTGTAGGCCTCAAAATGAAGTTAATTTAGCTAATTTTGCTATTGACAGGATAGGAAATGGTCACCTGGAAGAGATTGTAGACCCTGTGATTGATCTGCATAGCGATGCCTGGACCCTATTTTCGGTGCAAAAAATGGCAGAATTGGCTTTTAGATGCCTTGCATTTCATAGAGACATGAGACCTTCCATGGTGGAAGTTGCAGCTGAACTGGAGCAGATATTGCTTAGTGCAAATGCTTCTTCCAATGAAGCCAACGACATGAGCTCAACAGAGATACCTCCTTGTTCTTTCTCATCCAATGCCAGTGAGACGCCACTAAGCTTCAGTATCAAGAAAGCTCAATTGAAACATAAAAGTTTGCTTCTGTTGAAGACACAGGCTATTAGTATGAAATCACTGGAAGTAGAAAAAAGTGGTTCACCTGTTTCTGTTCAAGATCCATGGTTAAGTGAACAAAGTTCACCTTCATGAGGCTGTTTGCTGAATGAATGGAATAACACTTTTTATTGATAGCTTAGCTTAATCCCTACCTGTAAATATTATAACTTTTACAAAAATAAAAAATATTTTTTTAAATATAAAATCAATTAATAGTTATTATGTTTTAAAATGATTTATTTTATATTAATTTTAATAAATTGAGTTCATCATCATCATCACCCAGTTTGAAATCCCGCAATGAAGCGAAATCTGGGGAAGTCTGATAGTATGCAGCTTTATCCCCTACATAATAGAGGTTGTTTCTGATAGACCCACATACAGATGTGACAATAAAAAATGAATGTTAAGAATATAGGTAAATAAAATTGAGTTATTAATCCAAAACTTGAAATACTTTTTTAATTTCAATTATAATATGGCCTAAATTTTAATTATATAAAGTTTTAATATTTTATATTTTATAATTTAAAAAATTTATCTAAACAGTATTCAATACTAATAAATATCTTACCAACACTAAACTAGTACATACGCTAATCACAACTTGGACTTTAAGAATGCCGCTTATGCAAGTGATTACGCTGGCACTAATTATTCTTACTTGCTGCAATTAGTTGGTTGATTTTCGATTAGGCCCAATAAACCCAAAACGCAGGCCTATAATGGGAATCATGACTATTGTTGCTAAATACCTCCTCTAGCAGTTGCATGATAATTAAGGATGTCATAAAAGTCGGTCATGTCAGATTTTAGCCTGAATTGATCAAGTCACGGATTAAAATTAGATAGTCTCAATCATTATTTTAAAAACGACAACATTTTATCAAAAATATCTTTGTTTTTAAAGCTTTTCTTAAAAAATATATAGTAGGTCAGATTCTATTGACATTTCTATTTTTAGGGGCCAATGATTGAATTTATTTTTTTACTGTAGTTTTATTTTTAATTTCTATTTTAACTTTTAATTT
>JAOQML010000006.1:2551445-2562464 GCA_027568935.1 Erythroxylum urbanii | reverse complement strand
TGAAAAATAAATGGGAAAAAGGGGCTTAGCTAACACAAGTACACAACTCGTACTAGTGTTGTCTTTAAGGTTTAAGGTTTAAGCCTTCTGCAAATAAGAATGTAAAACCTCAGTTACTGTTTTTACTAAAACCCTAAACATGGAAATGCAGTCGGTGTTTCATGGGATTCCTCCTCCGAAACTAAGATTATCTGCTCATCGTCTCTTGTCCCGTAAACTTGTAACTTTACATCCTTAAAAATTCTATCTTGGTTTCATGGTTTGAATGTGAAGGTTTTTCGGACATCCAAAAGAAGCATTTTAACTAATCCTCTGTGTTTCTTAGGTTCTTGCAAGCCATGTCAGACTCAAGGATCAAGCACTTCAATTGGGATGTGCCAAAAAATGTGCGTATCGTTCTTAATCTTGTTGTCTTCGGAATTGGCGCAATTAGATTCACATTCCTGTAAAAGTCTGCTTTGTTCACTCTGCTTTTTGTTAATTTTCAGTGTATATGCAGTCTGGTTTGAAGGGTGGAGGATTAAGAGGGTTGTCAATGCCAATGTTGAAAAGAGTAGTCGTAATGAGTGGTTCTGGCTCAAATTCGAGTGATGAGATAGATTTGAAGCCTTTGGACAGGAAGGTCTATGGCGTGCCTGCTACTGTTAACACTGACGGAGTGGAGCCATTTAGTGGGAAATCGGGTTCGGTTTCGTTTTGTGGATTGACTCACCAGTCCATAGAGGAAGGAGGGTTGATGTCAGCCCCGTTTAATGTGGATAAAAGCTCATTCCTTTGGCTGTTGGGTCCAGTTGCTTTGATTTCTTCGTTGATTGTTCCTCAGTTCTTTCTTGGCCAAACTATTGAAGCGTTCCTCAAAGATACGATTTTTACTGGTATCAATCGAATTTGGAACCTTTTCTTTCTTTTTCAATTTCTTCTTTACGTTTTCCTATTTGGAAAATTGAGATTAGGAGCTTGACATTTGAGGGAGATTTGGAAATGAGTTGAAAGAACTGGTCTGTGCGTAATTTACCTGTCTAATTCATGCTAACTTCGTTGTGATTATGCCATGTGGCCTTGCTATTTTTGATTTAGTGGTCATGCATCCTACTCCTTTCTTCAACGTTAAGTTGGACATTTTGGTAGGCAAATGGATGAAAATGCAGTATTTTATTGAATTTTCAGAAACAAAGAATGCAGAAAAACGATAAGAGCAGAAGCTCCCCAGCCAATATTTGGTCCCTCAAGCTCAAGAGCTGAGACAATACTCCCATATCCCCCCCACTCTGTCACTCGCACCCTTTTACATAATCTTTCCCGATTCTATTCTCTTTCCTCTAACTAACCATCCATTCACTGTTATGCTCTCTCTGCTGACTCATTATGTGCTGAGTAACTAACAATCCTCTCCCTCCTATCCTTACTCCTGGAGTAGGTCAGCAGGGGCTTGTGGCCCGTGTCCCTCTCATTGGGCCTGTGGCCGGTGTGGCTATCAATACCGCCCTCTAAAAATCCTGCCTTGTCCTCAAGGCAGAAGGAGGGATACTACTGTTTGACCTGTGCAGCAGCTGTCCAGGAGGCTTCTTCAATCGATTTCCCTTTTCAGAGCACAAGCCACTCAACAATCTCTTCATGATTCTTTTGGACAGTGCGTTTAGCTAAAATTGCCTCAGGAACAATTGGCTCGGGTGAATCAACCTCAAGGCCTGAAGGAAGAGATGGATCGGGCACATAGTTTCCTATAACTCGCTTTAGTTGAGAAATGTGGAACACCGGATGAACCCGGGCAGATTCAGGCAGAGCCAATTTATAAGTCACAGCTCCCACCTTGGCAATCACTTGAAATGGTTCATAAAAACGAGGAGATAGTTTGGATAGATTCTTCACGCCACTGATATTTGTCTGTGGGGTCTAAGCTTGACATAGACCCAATCTCCTACCTCTAGTGACACATCCTTGCGTTTAGCATCAGCAGTAGATTTCATGACCTGCTGAGCTCTGCTAAGATGATATTTAAGCTGCCTCAATGCTTCGTCTCTATGGATCAATACGCAATTCACAGCATCTATCATTGTTTCACCAAGAAGAAAGTCAGGAACTTTGGGAGGAGGCGGCCATACACGACCTCAAATGAAGTTGTTGCAGTGGCTGAATGGTAAGAAGTATTATACCAGAATTCTGCCCAAGATAGCCAATTAACCCATTGTTTTGGCTTGTTTGAAACAAAGCAACGAAGATAGGTTTCAAGGCACCTGTTGACTACCTCGGTTTTCCCATCAGTTTCAGGTTGGTAAGAGGTACTCAATTGAAGGACAATTCCTTGTAATCTCCAAAATTCCTTCCAGAAATTACTGACAAAGATGGGGTCCCAATCACTCACTATAGTTTTTGGGAACCCATGTAGCCTTACAATTTCCCTGACAAAATGTTCAGCCACCACCTTGGCAGTAAAAGGATGCTTGATAGGGATAAAATGTGCATATTTAGAGAGCCGGTCCACCACCACCATGATGCCTTCAAACCCTTGGCTTTTTGGCAATCCGGTTATAAAATCCATGGAGATATCTTCCCAAACAAGTTTAGGAATAGGAAGGGGTTGCAATAACTCGAATGGGACAAGAGTCTGATATTTAAGTCTTTGCCACACCTCGCATTCCTTCACAAATTTCATAATCTATTTGCGCATTCCATTCCAAAATAAACAGCCAGCAATTCTTTTATAAGTCTTGGTAAAATCGGAATGACCCCCGGTGTTGAATGGAACTCTAGTAAGAAGTTTGGAATGTGAGAGGAAGTTGGAGATAAAACTAGCCTGCCCCCTTTGAATAACAACCCTCCCAATAGTTGAAATTCTGGTTCAGATTGAGGATTGTCTTGAAGTTTCTGCAAAAGCGCCACCAACCAAGAATCACACTGGTATTCTTCCTTCACCTTATTAGAATCAACCCAATAAAGCGATGAAACGAGATAATTGAATTCTGGATCTACAGGAACTTGTGACAAAGCATCTACTGCTTTATTTTCTGGACCGGGTTTGTAGAAGATTTCAAATTGGAACCCCATCAATTTGGACAGCTAGTGGTGCTGATCTGGGGTGTTCAGTTGCTATTGCAGGAGGTGTTTTAATGAATTGTGATTCGTGTAGACCTTAAAAGGTCTCCCCAAAAGGTAATGCCTCCAATGTTGCACAGCCAAAACCAAGGCCATAATCTCTTTCTCATAAACAGACTTTGACAGACCAATGGAAGACAAAGCCTTACTGAAATAGGTAATTGGTTTATTTTCTTGTATAAGGACAAGTCCCAGCCCAAACCGAAAAGCATCACATTCCACAACAAAATCCTTGGAGAAATCTGGTAATGTAAGAACAGGGAAAGAAATCAAACAACTCTTCAACTTATCAAAAGATTCTTGAGCTGTTGGACCCCAAGAGAAATTGTCCTTCTTGGTGAGCTCGGTGAGTGGTTGAGCAATTTTCCCATAGTCCTTGATGAATTTTCGATAGTATCCAGTGAGACCGAGAAATCCCCTCACTAATGTGACATTCTTAGGTATAGGTCAATCCTTGACACGCTAGACCTTAGCAGGATCCATTGCAACTCCCTATGTTGAAATCACATGTCCCAAATATTCAATGACTTGTTGGCCGAATGAGCATTTCTTCATGTTAGCAAAAAATTGATGCTGAATTAATAGTTGCAGAACTTGTTCCAAATGATTGAGATGTTGCTGCCAAGCACCACTATAAACCAAAATATCATCGAAGAACACAAGCACGCCTTTCCTTAGCAGTGGCCTGAATACTGAATTCATGGTAGATTGAAAGATGGAAGGAGCATTCTTAAGACCGAAAAGCATGACTAAATATTCATAATGGCCTTCATGAGTACGAAAGGTTATTTTATGAACATCTTCTGCCTTAATTCGGATTTGGTGAAAACCAAACTTCAAATCAATCTTTGAGAAATAATGGGAACCATGTAATTCATCAATAAGCTTATTAATGGTGGGAATTGGAAATTTGTCAGAGACAGTTACCTTGTTCAAGGCTCGATAATCCACACACGTTTTCCAGGATTTATCTTTCTTTTTTACTAATATTACCGGGCTGGAAAAATGACTGGTGCTGTGCCTAATTGCACCTACATCTATCAATTCTCTACTTTTCAATCTCATCTTTATGGTGGTGGGCATACCTATAAGGGCGCTCACTCACCGGGTTGGTTTCGGTGTACAAGGTAATGGCATGATCTTGGCTCCGTGGAGGAGGAAGACCACTTGTTTCGTGGAATACCACACTGTTTTCACGTAATACCGAATTAAGCTCCTGAATCTGAATTTGGTAAGTGTATAAGTAGTTTTCAGAAACAGACCCCCAAGCTCAAATACTTGTTGCTCACCCTGAACTTCTATTATAATGGAGCGCAGCAACCCCTACAAAGCAGAAGTATGTTGGAACTGCTTGAAACCTTGCCCTTTTAGTGTTACCATGTCTCAGCCTTGTTCATAAGCTCAACTCACTGTTTTTTGTCTAAAATCTGCCCTTACTTCCCCTAGTGTCTCCAGCCACTCTGCTCCCAAAATCAAATCTATGCCACCTAACTGTAGGATATAGGCATCTATCTGCAACCTCACGCTGCCCACGAACACTTCAATTCCCTTACACTGCCCTTGTTAAAAACATTTAGTGCCATTACCGAGCTGTACTCCATACTCCTTGGTTGGGGTAACAGTTAAACCCAAAATGGCTATTAAATCTTTTGAGAGGTAATTGTGACTTGCCCCACTGTTAATGAGGAGCAAGATTGGAAACCCAGCTAGTGTTCCTTCGAATTGTAGAGTTTTAGAATGGACAATCTCTCTGTACTTGGCCACCTGACGTACCATCTCCCATGCCTCACTGGCTTCACCTCCGTCTTCACCCCTTTCAGCCACAGGAAGTGGCTCAACCTCATCTACACCCTCCCAGATTAATAACCTCAGATGTCTGTCGGGACAAACGTGAGTGGGACTGTAATGTTGCCCACACTTGAAACATAAACCCTTGGCCTTACGTTCCAGTAATTCCTGGTAAGAGAGTTACACATGCCGTGTTGCTGTCTTACCACATTCTTTTCAACCTGGGATCCGCGATCGGCACCGCCCAGAGGGTTTGTATTCGGTTGAATTGGAATGGGCCCAACACTGCCCCAATTACGTCCTCCCTTGGTCGAATTAAAGGACCCAAGCTTTTGGGGTCCCACAGCTTTCCAACCTGTTGACTGTTTGGGGGTCACCGAATGAGCGAGCTTCCTTTCCACCGCTTGCGCCGTGGATATCATTTTATAACAGGTAGGAGGATCCAGGGCCAGAACCTCCAACCTGATGTCTTCTCGTAACCCACCTAGGAACATACCCATATATTGATCTTCCGGGAGCGGTGGTACTTGGGCCATCAGCATCTCAAAGGATTCCACATACTCGTCCACTAACCCTTGTTGTGTTAAGATTTTTAGCTGGGAAAATGGATTCCTAGTGTAATGATCTTCATACCAATCATATAGAGCTCGTTTGAAGGTCTTCCAGTCCAACTCAGGATTTGATGCCAAGAGTACCTTGAACCAATGCCATGACATGCCTTCCATACAACTGGACACGCAACTCCGAAGGAGTTCCTTGGACGGTGAAGTAAGCCTCCGCTCGAGAAACCTAGCCAACCGGGTCGTCGCCTTGGAATGAAGGGAGCTTTATTCGTTTTGCCTTCAGTTGGTATTCCTCCGACGTCAGTGAGGTAACCCCACTGCCCTCAGTCGTCCTCTGCACCGACTTACCCCGATTACAGACTTAGAGCTGATCTTCGGTGAACGGACGTCAGCTTGATGCCGGAAACCTTCCCGCACCTCTGCGCACAGGGTCGCAAACAACCTATTAAGTTCATCAACACTGTTGATTAGAGAACCCAGCTTAACCGTGTGATCCATCAACTTCACGTCGTGGTCTCGCAATAGCGTTTCTTGGTTTTTGAGAGTGGTCTCTATAGTCACCATGCGAGCATCCATAGCCTCCCATTTCTGCGACGCCATCCTCGTTTGCATACACGCGAAAACCTCTCAATGAAAGCACCTTTGGTAGGCAAATGGATGAAAATGCAGTATTTATTGAATTTTCAGAAACAGAGAATGCAGAAAAACAATGAGAGCAGAAGCTCCCCAGCCAATATTTGGCCCCTCAAGCTCAAGAGCTGAGACAATACTCTCATATCCCCCCCCACTCTGTCACTCGCACCCTTTTACATAATCGTCCTCCCTTTCTATTCTCTTTCCTCTTACTAACCCTCCATTCACTGTTATGCTCTCTCTCTGCTAACTCATTATGTGCTGAGTCACTAACAATCCTCTCCCTCCTATTCTTTCTCTTGGAGTAGGTCAGCAAGGGCTTGTGACCCGTGTCCCTCTCATTGGGCCTATGGCCCGTGTGGCTATCACATTTCTTCTCTAAACCTGGACGAAGAAATTTCTTTTTTTGAGGATTTCTAGGCTCACCTTGCTGGTTATTGTTGCACATTATGCTTTGTGTTTTCTGTTTTCTGTTTTCACCTTTTGTGAAAATATCACTCTTTTCTTCACATAGTTTCATCATTTTGCCTATTTTTGGTCCATGCATGCTATTCATTTGGATTGAGAAAAGAAACAAATAAACTCATCATTGGTACCAATTATTCATGCAGAAATCGTTACATCTTTATCATTTGAGGCCATGTTTTATGTTGGTCTTGCAACTTTCCTCCTTGTAACTGATCAAATTCAAAGGCCATATCTACAGTTCAGTCCAAAGAGGTGGAGTCTTATTACAGGCCTGAGAGGATACTTGACATCTGCCTTCTTTGCCATGGGATTTAAAGTCATTGTCCCACTCTTCGTGGTATATGTTACATGGCCTATGCTTGGTCTGCCGGCATTGGTTGCTGTGGTTCCATTCTTAGTAGGCTGCATTTCTCAACGAGCATTTGAAGCTTATGTGGATAAGCGTGGCTCATCTTGTTGGCCACTAGTACCTATTATCTTTGAGGTGCATAATTCATCGCACAGCAATTTTACTTTCATCCTTTCTAAAGTGATACTCTTCATGCTTATATTGGAACTTATTGCTTCTTTTAAAATTGATTCACAGGTTTACAGGATATATCAATTGACAAAGGCTGCTTTTTTCATTGAAAAGTTGATGTTCAATTTGAGGAGCCTTCCTGAATCTGCACAGTTGATGGAAAGACAAAGTGCCCTATTTGCTATGATAGTTACCTTCCAAGTCCTTGGTGTGGTTTGCCTCTGGTCACTATTGACGTTTCTATTGAGGCTTTTTCCTTCTAGACCTGTAGCAGAGAACTATTGATTAACTATGTCCTACTTGTCTTCTCTTTGATTTTATGGCATCAATCATCTGCTCAGAATGAATTCCGTAGATTTGATTTTCTCATGCAATAGTGATAAATCAAAGTTATTAAGTAGCTTCTCATCCTGGAGGAGCCTAATGCTAGGAGTTGAAACATACCGGTGGATGTTTTGAGAGATGTTAATAGGAATTTATGATTTTGTTATAGGACTTCATGATACAGAAGGTTTCTTAGAAGAGATCAAACACATTTTGTGACTGTTTTGGAAGTGGCAATGAATCCATTCTTCATTCTCGCTCTGGGAAACCTGGCATGTTTTGATTTAAGTTTCGTTCCTTTAGAAGTTGGAACAGTGTCATTAACTTGGAGAAAAACTTGTATTTTTCACAAAGCAGTATCCATTTCGTGATTGTTTCACCTTTTCCTCCTGAGAGATGACGTTATGGTTTAAATGGTAGCCATGATGATATGGTGGATTCAAAGGATGTGTTTAGGGTAGTTAATCTTGCTTACTTCTCCAAAGCAAGTGGCACTATGGCAAGTGATGTAAAGTAACTCATCCTAATTTGTACACTGGTCTAAACTTCACGTGTAGTACCTTACTCATCTCAAAGGATATTTTGATAAGAAAATAAAAATCTAACATAATCCCCAAATGATGGAACTATGTAAAAAAAACTCAAGAATGACATTTATCAGAGTGAAACACCCCTTTTCAGCTCAAAATTAATTATTGTTCTTTAGAGATGATTGAGTGATCTTTCTTGTTTCTATTTGGAAAGTCAAACATTGACACATTTGTGGAATGGATCTCAACTTGAAAAACTTCAGAAAATTCCTTGACTAAAGATTGGCAAGCTAATTCAAGCAATTGCAAATCACTAAAATGACCACCACAAGCATTTCCAACTACGTCAGACAACTGGGCTTCTCCTAGCAAACGCTTGATGTTTCCAACTCTTCGGTTCCTGATTCCACACGGGATGATGTGATCAAAGGGTGTCAAATCAGTGGTTACATTTAGGGCTAAACCGTGGTATGTAATCCAGTTGGATACTTTTATCCCAATTGCTGCCAATTTTTGATCTCCTGAAGTAAAATACCAAACCAAATGATTAGAAGAATGATGAATTCCATGCTTTCCTAGTCCTACTTTCTTGATAAGGCACATAAAACTTTAAGCAAAAGCAGAAATATAAAAGCCATCCAGACAAATAAAATTTGGGGAAATGTTGGCAGGGGAGTCTCGTTAATGATTGATAAGTAGGTATTAGCAACTAGTAAAAATGACATGAAGTTGGATCAAGATGGCTTCGGTTGGCAAGCTCGCATAGAGAGTTCACATCTTCCAAAAGGAGATTTCAAGCAGCAACTGGCTGTTATCAAATGACTTTTACATGATTTGCAGAACATGCAAGGCAATAGAGTGGTAGAAGTATGTTGATTCAGCTTATGCACCACACAACATGGCCAGGGATTTTGAATGGCTATCAATATCAAGGAGAGATAACTCGTCCAAAAGTATACAGGCCAAGTTACACAAGAGACAATCAATATGCAAAGTGATCAATCACAAATGAAAAGGACAAAGAAGCATACCAACCCAAACTCCAGTTAAACCCTCAATTCGAGAAGCTTTAATGGAGAAAGACAAGGAAAGAAAACGAATGATAACCTCCTCAAGTGCCCTGAGGTACCAGTGTAGATCCATCTTGTGATTTCGAAGATTGACAATTGGATACATAACGAGCTACAGACCAACAAGCATGCATCACAATTTATGGACAGAGTACCTTAAATACATTCAGAAATTGAAATCAACTATTCCCCCACCCTAAATAGTAAAATTCAGAAACAAACACACCACAGAAGTAAATGCCAACAAATTTTCGTTTTTACCACTTCACTAAAGATTCCCAACAAAAAGAACCTTTGGAAAGAATATATTTTTCAAGTTTGGCTCCATTTTATGTTATGCAGTCGATTGAACGTTATCTTCACTGCCACGTAATTCACTTTTACAAATAGATCCCTGCTTACAATCAATTTCTTCCAGGAAGATCCTCAATTGCCTGTAAAATGTTCCTAAGTGAATTGCTAAGCAATTGCAATTTGTTCCATTTCAGGATACAAAAAAGTTAGAGAACTAAACCAACGTTACTTCAAAGATGTCATATTTGCGAGAAGTAACAGACCTCGATTTCATCGAAACAGACACAAGAAGGCAGCAAAATCAAATTCCAGACGAGCCATTAGCAAAACAAACCAAGTACCTGACCAGGTCCATGATAGGTAACTTCTCCACCTCGTTCGGTCCTGTACAGATCAAAAGGAGCATTCTTTATATCGAAATTCAGGTACTCTAGTGAGCTTCCCGTCCCCATTGTGTACACTGGATGATGCTGTAGAACAATAAGCGTATCTGGGCACTCCTCATTCCTCTCAATCATTTCCTTTTTCTCACTAACAATGCTCTTCTGCAAATTCCATGCCTCTCCATACGGCACCAGATCTTTATGCAAATCAAAAAACTCACACCTGGAAAACACCCCAAATTTAGCCCGTGAAGTCAATAAGAATGCATCACACGAAAGAAGAGTAGAAACCAACTCACAATCTACTGTTTTCTCGAGTTATGGAGATGAAATCAGAGTCTCTTTTACCCGAAACTCGGTTCGATGAAAGGAGCACACGTGAATGAGGTGGGCAACCATAACATGGGATAGTAGAAACAGAGCAGAAGATTGAGGTTGACGCAGCCAAAATCATGAGTTATCAATATGATTGAGGACAAAATACTCAACGAATACGGTTACAGCCAGTAATCAAACACCCCAATAAGCAATTCCCGAATGAAAATTCTCAGAAACATCTAAGAAACTGAACTTGGTTCAGAATTGGATCGCATAACTGCTTATAGGAGGCGGGGGATACAAGAAAGTAAAGAAATTGGGCTTTACCATACGGCCCAACATTATGTTGTATTTTGATATGAAATAAGCAAAATTTTAAATGGAAAAAAATCCAAACAAATAAAAATATTCAAGTGGGATTGAATCTAAAAAATAAAATAAAGTTCTAAGGGAAAACAATTGACATTTATATCTTTCTGAATGCTTTCAAAGTTATTTAATTTGTAAAATTACCCTATATTAGCTTTTGTGTAGATCTAACGAGTCAAGACTTATTAGTAAAGTTAAATTATATTAGTGAAATCAGGGTCCCTAACATTTTATAGGCTTTGGGCAAAGTAAAAAAATGCCACAATAAATCAGCAATATACAAACATGTAAACTTTAAAAGTGTATTTTTATTTATTAAAATTGAATATACATACATAAGCGACTCAATTTATAAGTTCACATACTAAACAAAATATTAAATGATTATAATATCAGCTAATAATATCTTACAAATGTCAATAATAATAAAATCACATAAAATAGTAGCAGTAATGACAAAATAGCAATAACAACAATCAAACAATAATGTTAGACTGTAAAATACTAATGGTATGTTTGGTTGAATATAATAGAAATTCTATTCCTTATCTATTCTTTACATTTATATATTCTTATGTTTGGTTAGAAAAAAAAAAGGAGAATAGCTATTATGAGATTTTGTTATTCCTGGTAGTCTTTAGCTATTCCATACCATGGGGAATAATA
>JAOQML010000006.1:2522289-2551345 GCA_027568935.1 Erythroxylum urbanii | reverse complement strand
TACATTAATTTGATAACTATTATTACATCAATAGTATTTATCAAATATATTTCCTTTTGTTACAGAAAGAATTTTTTAGGATTCTCAATTGGACAAGATCGTATATAGAGTATGGGAGTCGAGAGCGCGTACACGTTATCGCGACTTTGTTGGTGCGATACACAGGGCAGCTGTACAACTGCCTTTTATTTATGAAGAAATATGGAGTCGTTGGCTGACATATTGGATATCACCTACGACGATGTCGATTTCACAATGTAATTCAACTAACAGACGTGGAGGCGATAGAGAGAGTCTTTCTGTACATACGGGAGGATCTATTAGCCACCAAGAGCATGCACAGAGACTTGTAAGTATCTACAATTAACAGTTATATTCTCATATCTTTTCTTTGTTGTATTTTAATTGAATTTTCTTTATAAAATCTATTTTACTTATAATTAATATTTTATTCCTATCCAGGAAAAGTCTTTGGGTGTGGCACCTACATCCCGTCAACTATTTCTGCATACTCATACTAAAAAGCATGACGGGGTGACATTCGTCAACGATCGTTGTAGAGAAGTTAATGTAAGTGAAATTTATGATTTAATATTAATAATATACTTAATAATTATCACTTACTAATATATAAACATTGTTTTTTGATATGACCAAATACAGTAAACCATTGAACGGCGGTCTCAGCAATCTAAAAATGTTGATGAGACTGACACTTACCTTGAAGCAGTTGGTGGTAGGAGTCGTCGTGGGAGGATATTCAGATTATGATCATTTGCAAATACTTGTTATTCGCAATCCTCCACGTCTAGTACAGCCGCATCTACTAGGCGGTCCAACAACAATAAAGTGGAGGCGCTTGAGAGCACAATGCAGACATTGTCTACTCAGTTGCAACAGATGTTGGAACAGTTGCAACAGTCGATGGCAGTGCAACAACAGTCAATGCTGCTGTACGCTCAGCTCCGTCGAGAGATGGATGAATTTACCGACGGTATTAAACATTCCGATGCTAAATTTACATATGGTTAAGGAACTTACTGTCGGTAAATTTAGCGTTGGAAACTTTTAACCCGTCAGTAATTTACGGACAGAAAAATTGTGACGGTCGGTACATTTTCGTTAAAATTACCGACGGTAACTTATTTTCCAATGCTAAATTTACCGACGAAAATTTCTTTACTGTCGGTAAAGTTAGCTACGGCCGAATCTACGACGTTTTTGTCTGTCGGTATATTCTGTCGGTAATATTAAATATCGACGAAATATTTACCTTTTTTGTCGGCATATTCTGTCGCTAAATTACTGTTTTCTTGTAGTGTTATGTAGTAATATGAGAGTTATCTCAACCTAAAGTTATCTCTTTCCCTCTCTGCAACCATTAAATAGCATTTAATACCTTCTAATAACTAAGAGAATAAATGTGAGAATGCTACCGATTGCTAAACTGGGAGTGAAAGTGGACCTCTAATGAGGTGGGGCCCTGGGTAAGTGCTCTGGCTGCTCCTGCCTAGATTCAGCGTTGTGTGAAGTTAATTGTTGTATACAATTGACAACATCGAAAGTTCTGCGTATTATTGAACTTTTTCAAATCTCACATATTAAGGGGGCTTTCACTGAGTGTTATTGTTATTGTTGTTAAATCTCTTTCGTGGGGTAAGAATTGGAAGTATGCTTCATTAATACAATTTTTTTAATAAAAGGAATTCACAATCTCTATATTTTTAAATGTATAAAAATTTAGATGAATCTTTTTACAATGCATAATATCTTGTTAATTATATGTTTTAAGTGAATTACTTGATAATTTAATGATTTAAAATTAAATAATAAATTTAATTTAATTGGATTATAATAAACTCTTAAAAAGATATTTATGTTAAAAATATGAGACCATTTAACAAAATTTTAAAAATTCTAAAATTCAATTTAAAGATTTGAACCCTTTTACACCAAACGTTATTTAAAGATTTTTTCTTATAGTTAGATTACCTTAAAGAATTTTATGTAAAATTACTTACCGAGATGTATTAGAAGTGAGCTGTAATTTAACATAAGGATGTCGTATAAGTTAATTATGTTACTTCCGATTGAATGAGAGCAATTTGAGAGAAAAATAATTTCATAATTTTGTATGTTTTAACTATTAAAATAGTTACTATTAATACATGTTGTAGCTATACAATTAAGTGGAATATTCCTTGGCCTATACTAATTGGATCTCTAAATATATGTTAATCAAATTCTTGAATAGATAACATAATTACCTTAAATATACCTTAACATTCCCCTCAAATTTAAGGTGGTGAAAAGTTGAAGATCTTGAGCTTAAAAATAAATTTATGAAATCGTTATACTAGGTGTAATTGGTGATAATATTAGCGATTTGAGATTGATGAAGTAGAAATAAGCAATATGGCGTCTTAAAGAACATGATATCATACAAATCGATTTCAGTATATTTAGTACGCTCATGAACAATAGTACCATACGCAATTTATATTGCATCTTGATTATCGCAGAAGAGAAAAGTTGCAAAAGGAGAAAGAATACGCAAATCTTGAAGTAACTAATGTAACCACATGATCAGCTCAAAGTTAGTTTTTAGCAAGAGCTCGATATTATGCTTCTATGTTAAAGTGAGAGAAAACTGTTTGTTTTTTATTGTACCATAAAATGAGGTGTATGAAGAGAGACATAGTAGACAGTTGTGGAGCGAAGATCATTTTGATTTCCGATCCAAATAACATCACAACACGTTTATAACTTTATCAACTTGAATGACAACTCTGATGTACTGAAGAATATGACAAACAAGAAGGAAGTGAGTGGTACGAGGAGCGGAGAGGCTAACTGACGATGTAAACAATGTAAGTAATATCTAGACAAGAGATCGTGAGGTATATAAGACTACCTACTAATTAGGTATAAAGACAATCATTGAGGAGGATCCTATTAGCAGAAAGATGGACATTGGGTTCAAATGGAATGTTAGTAGTCTTGTTATCAGTGATTCCAACATGATAAGAGGTTCGTGAGTTTTAGTTGTAATAAATAATAGTCAAATTCTTCATATAAAACTTCAAAACACAAAAAGTTACTAAAATTACCTAAATCCATCATCTTAAAATACTGACATAGTAAAAAATTTGAAAGTGGAGATACCATAATTGTCATCACTAGTATGTTATCAATATGAAGGAGAAGATGAGTATATCCTTGATCTGTTTTGAGAAGGAACAAAGCATGATCATAAGAATTGGACTAAAAACCAAGGAGATTAATGGTATAGCTAAATTTGGCAAACCAAGATTGAGGAGCTTGTTTTAATCCGCACAAGGCTTTACAAAGGCAACAAACCTTATTAGGTGGTTGATCATATTCAGGTGGAGATTATATGTACACTTCTTTTTAAGATCATCATTAAGGGAGAAAGCATTGACATCCATTTGAAATAATAGGCAATACTTATTATCAACATCTATAATATTGTTTCCTTATAATTGATTTCATACTCCTATGTAAATCCTTTTATAACAAATTGGAATTTGTATCACTCATTCAATCCATTAGCTTGAGTCTTAATCCTATACATCAACTACCAACCAACAGTATAGTCATGTAAAGGTCAATCAACCATATCCCGAGTATTGGTGCTAATAAGTGTTGGTAGAAGAATTACCAATTCTTCTACCATTGCTTTATGTCACAGAGGATCAGAACTTCCCTCGAAATAGGTGTGAGGTTCTTATGGGGATAAAACAACAAAATAAACATAAAAATCTCAAAGATGGATAGAAGGTTGACTTACACGGTTAATATGATGAGAAAGGAGTTGAGGGGTAGGAGATTCTGACGAGTGAGGAAAGGATGATTTGGAGGAGTTGATAGATCCACAATTGGAAAAGACAAATAGGATTAGGCGTAGTTGTGTTGAGATACTAGAACAATTAGAAAATGAACCTGTAAGAGAAATATCATTAAACAATGATATGATGGAGCTAGAAAAAAGAAACTGATAAGAAGGTTCACTAACTCAAGATTTTGACGAAGTCAAAAATAACTTGTGTTCCTAGAAGGTCACATATTGAGAGATACGAAGTTTTTGAAATAAAAGACCCCAACACATATACACTTTATATTTATCCTATACCTTTGGAAGCAACATAATCGTTCTTGTAGTTCTAGTTTGGTGTATTCATGTGGTTAAAGAAGAATAAAACAAGCATTGTCAAAGACTTTAATAGCTAGTAGTCAAACGTTCATAAGGAGAGATGATACATATGACAAAATTAGAGATACAATGGATAATATAGCCTACACGTGTACTTGAATAATATCCTTTAGATAATAGTTTCTTGCTAATTAAGAAAATGAGTGAAAGATCTATTTACATATTCTATGACAGTGAGCAAAATCATGATTTCGCAAAAAGAGAGTCTATGTAATGTTTGCAGAGAGAGTAAATAAAAATAATTCATATATACCTATGACACAAGAGATAAATCCATATTTATAAAGAAAATTTATTAATAAAGATCATATTCTAATATCTTAAACCACATAAAGTATCATAAGAGGAAGTAGGTCCGCAGATGTCATACGAATAAAATCAGAAAATGTCTAAGAAACAAAATCATCATTAATAAAGTATGATTTTTAGAAAGTTGATATGAATCAAAGTTTTCAAATTTCATCTCCACTAAAAAAAACAGCAGAAATTGAAGAACCAAGTCTAAGATCGGGAAGATGACTAAGATGAGAGTGTCAAATATTAGATGTAATTGTGCCAATATAACTTAGGTTTTTAAACGGTGCCTATATTTTGAATATACACAGTAGAGTTATCAACAATATGTACAATGTGTTAAACAAAAAGAGTCTTTGGAGGAATGTTATATAGGGGTGTTAGAGATCATGTGATTGTAACAAGTCGAATCAAAGTACCAAGAAGAGGAAATGTTTCATGTGAAAAACAAGACACGAGAGGAAATAGTATTAAAATCTAGTTAGAGTTGTCATAGAAGTGCACACAAATTTTCAAGGAGAACTTGAGCGATATTCTCTCTTTTGTATCTTTTATGGCAACGATAGTAATAATATATGGGAGGTTAAGAGCACTTAAAATAATTACCTTCTCCAAAAGTTTATCTACGTCGTTTTTTACACTTCTCTTTTTGCCATTGTAATGTATACTTTATAATCATCAATCCAGTCTCCAAAAATTCATAATAATAAAATTTTAAAATAACAAAAAATTATTTATTTTTATTAACATTAATTTTCACATATAAATAATGACCACAATTAATATAAAAACAAGATCATTAAATCATCACATAAATATAAAATTAAGATTAATATAAAGTATTTAAAATATTACAATTTCATCAGATAATAAATAATAATTATATCAAATAAAAAGAATAATAAATATCCTTAACTCTCTGACTATTGCAATTTATAATAAGAGTTTATGATGAGGAAATAATCAACTAGAAAAAACCTTAAACAAAAACATTTGCAATTACATTGCATATATAGAATTTAACATATACATCAAATATAAGCAAAATTAAAAGAAGAGGAGAAATAAATACCTGAAACTTTATTCAATCGGATACATGATACTTGTTATAACTGCATTGACCTCAATTCTCATTTGGTACAAAATTATCATCATTGAGAGGAGCCTCATCATCACCATCATTCAAATTCATTGCATTAAATGACATGTCAATGTTTTTCTATCCAAGATTATCTTCCAAGTCACTATTATCTATCGAACTAGGTTCTTCAAAAACCTAATCTACCAAAAGATTGATATTATCATCCCAAATTAGATCTATTGAATTACTTGTTCTATTAAGAGTCTTATTAAATAATAAAATTAAATTATTAAAAATTATAAGAAATTATATCTAATTTAATAATGATAATAACATATTTTTTCTGAAGCTTTAAATTGTATCGAACAAAGACCAAGTCATTAAATATTTTGTGCTCCAATCAATTCCCCTTTTTGGAATAGATAAATTTAAATGCGCTTTTTTTCTTTCACATTCTTTTGCACTCATACATTGACTTAGGATTCAAATTGCAACCCTTTTCAATTCTGGAACACTACTTCTGAATTGATCCTACTAAGAAACTGTAAGTCTTAAGACAACAAAGTTACATATAAACAAAATAAAGTTACAATCAATTTTCAACAAGTAACAAAAGTTTAAAAAAAAAATGCCAGGATTAAGTTTTGTTTTTTGTCGAATAACAATTGAGATCCCAAAATCCCCATAACACTCCTTATAAATCTCCATTTGTGAGTTTAGAAGACCTTGCATCATCTCATGGGCAACAACCGTTATAATAGTTAATAGCATTTCCTTATTAACTTCAATTTTCTTTGTAACACTTGGTCTGAAATAGACACTAGAATTAAATCTATTTTTTAAATTGACCTTGATTGCTTCCTTTGCCTACTATCAGTCAAACAAAACAATTTCACCAAAGGCTCATAAACTTAAATGAAAAATTGATATTAAGACCAAAATTTAGTAACTTCAAATGTAATTTTGGAAACCTCCTATTTAGCATTAGACCTAACATGCTGAGATGCAACTCACTTATCACTTATAAATATCTATATTAACTCTTTCTTTATCATAATAAAATACTAAAGGGATAAGAAATTTGTTGCAAATCTTGTAACAATAGGACGACACAAAATCCTACCATTGGTAAAATCCTATCTCATTAAATTCAAGACTCATGCACGATTGTAGATGAACTTTGTTACCTTTTTTACTTCCTACATAGTCTTATCAATAATAGAAAAATACCTGGCATCCCTTGTATTTTTTAGCATTAAGTCAATGAAATTTGCCGTACAAGAAGTCTGAAAACAAAGAATTATAGTTTTTTTGTCATCTTCTTCCCATCGCTTTATAAGCAGAATTATTGTCAGTAATAAAATGAAGAATATTTCTGGCCCTACTTCATTCACAACTTCATTGAATATTTCAAATAAAGTATCAGTATTCCTAAAAAGGTTAGATGTATCAATAGACTTTAAAAACATTGATCCCTTTGCAGAATAAACCAAAAAGTTAATAATAGGCTCATGTCTCCTATTTGTCTAACTATCACACATAATTGAACACTCATAAGTAGCCCAAGCAATTCTTCTTTGTTCCAAATAACTTTTAATTTCATCAACGAAGCTATTCAAAAGTTTACTTATGTAGTCATCAATCGAAGGAGCTTTGTATCTTAGACTATAAGAGACTATAGCATCCCCCATATGCTGATAATAATAATATTGGGAAGCATTGAATCTTACACCTGAATTATACCACCATCTAGTCATTGTCATATCTACATTGTGAGTCGCTTCTCTTGATTACAGGATACTATGAATTGAAGGTTAAGCGCTTTATGGTGTAAAAAAATTCGACACCTGCCTTCTTATTTTCCGAATTTCAGGTCCATATGCAACATTCACTTTTTGCTGGGTAGGAACACTACCACCTTCAACATTTCTACTATCATCCTGAACACCAGCAAATGGACTTCTATTACCAATTTTATAATTCAATCTCTCCCTTCTATCTTTCTCGTGTTGATACTCTTCAAGCAAAGTCTTCATTTGTCATTTCACATCATGACTCACTTTTTCACAAGGTTCTACATCTTCTTTAACTCCATCCAAATGCTTCTTTCATCTGATGATTCTTTTACTTTCAAATGCTTGTTACAAAATAAGCAAATAGTATGGTTCTTCATACCAGGGAACAATAGAGTATGAGCTCAAATTGGATCATTGTATCCTCCTAAAACGGTTAAATTATTAGGAGTTCTTGAACTTCCTTCCCTTTATTTGTAAAAATAAATGAAAAATATATCAAAATAAAGAACACATAATTTCATTATCAACTATTATAACAAAATATGTATTGTTTAACTCAAAAGTCTAAACTAACACAATTTCACTATACACATGTCCATCTTATATAATATAACTCATTTTGTATGATTATAACATACACAATTCAATTTCATCGAACACAATTTACCAATAAGTCAAAACCAACAATTCAAGTATTCAACATACACAATTACCTAATACACATATCCATATTATATAATATAACTCATTTTGTATGATTACATCATACACAGTTCAATTTCATCCAACACAATTCACCAATAAATCAAAAACTAACAATTTAAGTATTCGACCTACATAATTACATAATACACATGTCCATCTTATATAATATAACTCATTTTGTATGATTATATCGTACACAATTCAATTTCATCCAACATGATTCATCAATAAGTTAAAAACCAACAATTCAAGTATTCAACATACACAATTACACAATACATATACATCTTATATTCATTTTATATGATTATATTATATTCAATTCAATTTCATTTAACTCAATTCACCAATAAGTCAAAAATCAATAATTCAAGTATTCAACATACATAATTACAGGTATACATCTTATATAATATAACTCATTTTAGATGATTACATCATTTAGCCATAAACTAAAGACATACACTCACAATAAAACATATTCAGCTTCAACCATAACTCACAATTATTGGTTTACAACTTCCTTTATATAATCTCAAAAGTCAACTATAAACTAATATATTTTGTTTACTTATACAATCCAATTTATAATGCTTATAATTAGTTTGTTTTCTTAACTAATTTTAATCAATATTGTTACTAAAATCTTAATTCCTAACTTTGATTTAACAATCTTTCATTCACCAATTTTAATCAACATTCTTAATTTCTTACCTAAATTTTCCAATGCATTAATTTTTTTCATAAATTGACAATATCTAAATTATATTGAAATTGAACCAACTCACACAAACAATTCCAAATTTCAAACTCAAATTTTCCAATGCATTAATTTTCTTCATAAATTGATAACATCTAAATTATATTAAAATTAAACCAACTCACACAAATAATTCCAAATTTCATATTCAAATTTTCCAATCCACTAATTTTTTTTCATAAATTGACAATGCCTATATTACATTGAAATTAAACCAACTTAGCAAACACTTCCAATTTCAGACTCATATTTCCCGACTCACACAAACAATTCCAATAATTATAATAATTCCAACCATCATAAAATATACATACGCAACCAAATATAATGTAATTGCTATTTAGATCCAAAAAATCAGAAAATATAATTAAATGTCAAATCGGTTCAAGTTGGGTTGAGTTTGAATCTAGATTTGAAAAATTAAAATTCAAAATTTGCAGATCCTGTTACGTATGGCCGGTGGTGGCCGGTTGGAAGTGGTGGCGAGTGGTGGACTGTTGGGGTAAGGAAAGTGGATGGAGACATACCGTGACGAAGAAAGCAAATAGAAGAGATGTCGAAGAGGGAGAGAAGAGTTGTCGCCGAAGAGGAGAACCAAGAGAGAGTGAGGCTGTGAGACGGAGATGTAGTAAAAGTAGAGAGAGTAGTCGAGGGTAGGGGAGTGAGTTAAATATTTTGAATTTTGTATAATGGTCCTCTATTTTTCAAAGTTTATGGTATCAGTTAGTATTTTAAATATCAGAAGATACCATACGAATTGACGGTACCCTTAAACATAGTTTCGTATCGCTTTCTGGCCTGTATTGTATCTTCCAACCGTTACCAATTGGTACAATATGAAACCCATATCATTGGTAAATCTTTGACACAAAAAAATGTAGAAGTTTTTTTTAAAATGTTCTTGCAACACGTGGGAATATGAGGTGGAATTTTGATATGCTTTTTTTGTTATAGCAATAAGAAGAAGAGTTTAATATAACAAAGGACAGTATTATCTCTACAAATGTATGACTAAAGACAAAAACTTTTAACTTCTTTACAAAGGGGCCCTCAAATCATATAGAATGAGAGAGTAATTTAAGAGAAAAATTACTGTATTTTTTTATGATTCAAGTATTTTGGAAAGTGACAATTATGAATCATTAAAGAAGTGAACCGGTCTAGCCGATTCAACTGTAAAAATATTAAACTGACCAACTTTTCAATTTTGTTTATGACTTTTCAATTCAATTTACCTTAATGACCCTTATAATGAAAAAGTGACTGGTATATTAATTAATTGACTGATTTTTATAAACTAATCATTTTTTATAAACTAAAATAAATTAATTAATTTTCATTTAACAGTCTCCTTCTTCAATTAAACTTCAACTTTTTCAATAAGTAAAGACAGATTCCTTTTCCAAATCATACTTTAAATTCTTCAATTTTGTTTAACCTTTATTATATATCAATTTTATGACATTCTAATACTGAACTTTTAAACCTTAAACTTTTTATTTTACAGTTTAATTTTCAATCTAATTTTTAAAACATTGTTATTTATACATGTTGTGAGTGTTACACAATTAAGGGCAATACCCCTAGATTTATGCTCATTAGATCTCTATATATAAACTAATATGAAATCTAAATTACAAATATGTCAACACTCCCTAGTATATTGTTTGCTTTAGAGACAAGTGCAATCACATGAAAAGATGTGTGCAACCAATGGTCTCAATTATTAAGAGTAGCTAGACTAGTATAAGAATATTAGCTTTTGGGTCAAATGTTTATTTTAAATCTCAACGTTTATATCAAAATATAACTTGAACCTTAAGATTTTATTGCGTTCAATTTGACCCCCAATACTTTTAACCAAAAAGTATTTCTCATTACCATTTGACCAAAGTGATGGGGCCCATTACCAATTAACAAAAAGTATATTTTGAACCTCAATGTTTCTATCAGAATATAACTTGAACTCTAATTTGACATGTTCAATTTGAATTCGAACATTTTCAAAACATTTATAACAAATCCTAAGTAGATGAAAATTTTGATAAAGTTAACCATTTCTCTATTAAATATCACGTCAGCGATGAAGTTGTATTATTTATTACTTTTCAATATAAAAGTGGGTGTCATCACCATATGACTAAGGCCCATTTTCTGAAATTAAAATGATTTCTTAAATAATTATTATTAATCCCTAATTATGTTAATTAATATATTAAAATACCTAATTAGTGAATTCACTAATTAAGAAATCTTTTTAATTTGTGAAATCCTTAATTCATAAACTTGGTTTTGTTAATTAGGGAATTCGCTAATTAATAATTATAGATTAATTATTATTATTATTATAAGAAATTTTTTTAGTTTTAGAAACTGGGCTCTAATTTTATATAGATTTCATATAATGGGCTCTAGTGTGCTACGTAGTATTGAGATCCTCTTTCAAATTGAAAAATAAAAAATATCACATTATTATTAATATGACATTTAATTGACATATATTTATCTCCATCAAATTTTATTTGGTCGAAATGTTAAGTTTTAAGTTGATTATGATATAACTGATAAGGTTTAAAATACACTTTTTGTCAAGTGATAGTGGATCCTGGTGGATTCTATTATGTTACGTGGAAGTGAGACTAATTTTTTATTACAAATAATAAAATGTCCATCAATATTAATGTAATATTTAACCAATATGTTAGAATTTAAAATAGGCCTACGGGCCCATACGAGAAGGAAAGTTAGATTACATATAAGTCTAAGTGAGGTTCCATCCTAAAATCAATTGGTGATAGGTGGAGTAGCCCACTAGATTTATATATTAATCTTCTTTCCTCTCTTTCTCCAATGTGGGACAAACTCCCACTCTTTATATTTCAACACACCCCCCTCACGTGTGGGTCTAACACGTGACATAATCTATCATTTCGAGGTGTTAACGATTAACATAAGAGCAACTTGCTCTGATACCATGTTAGAATTTAAAATAGGCCTACCGGGCCATACGAGAAGGAAAGTTAGATTACATATAAGTCTAAGTGAGGTTCCATCCTAAAACCAATTGGTGATAGGTGGAGTAGCCCACTAGATTTATATATTAATCTTCTTTCCTCTCTTTCTCCAACGTGGGACAAACTCCTACTCTTTATATTTCAACACAATACATAGCTAATCGTGTTGATTTTTTCATTAAAATGTTAGTGATCAAATTGTAGTATACGTAAATGTTAATTTTCAAAATGTATTTTTACTTTTCTATTAGGAAGTGAAGTATAGATATTCGAATACATGGTCAGAAGCCGTCATTAATGTTATTAATGGGTAGAGTTTTTCTATAAGTCTATTAATTTAAAAGCCTTCTTTCAAATTATGAGTAAAAATAGTAGACTTTATTTTTAAATAATCGATTCTTTAATTAAATAATTTAATGAAATAAATTATAATGTATGATATACTATTTACAAGCAAAAAAATAGTGAATGATGTCAAGAAAAAGAAAACAAATAATCCATTTCGATTATAATTCTTACCCTATTTTATTAAATCTTACGAAAGCATTAGTTCACGTAATTATGCAGATAAAATTAAATAGAATTAAATTTCACGTGCAAGAAAAGACAATGATGTTTTTCATGGAACTGGTGGAAAGTTTGACATTGTTGTAAATGAAGAGAAAGAAACTGAAGAAGAGAAAGAATGATATTTTTATTGCTGTCGTAACTTCTCATTCATGTGAATAGTACAATATATACACATGTTTTGTAATAAAGCAGGAGCTAAATTTGTACAACTCATTGTGCAAGGACAGTTTGTTATAATAATTTCTGTTTTCTGGAAACTTCTAACTTATAATCTTCTGTATGCAGTTGCATGATGAATTCCTGAGGTGAGGTCTTTATGTTTTTCATCTTGAGCTAATGGGCTTAAATTGATTTAACGATCCAGGTCTAGTGAGTAAACTCAAACTGCTTAAGTTGGGCTTCTCTCAACATCCCCACTCAAACACAATCTGGGATTTGGAACCAGAGTGAGTTTGAAAATCAAATACTCCAGTTGAGCAGTTGTCATGGCTTTGGTTAGAAGATCTGTAGGCTGATCAGTAAAGCTGACATACTTGACCTCTAAAGTCCCATCTGAAACTTTATCTCTAATAAAATGTACATCAACTTCG
Organism: Erythroxylum urbanii; assembly: GCA_027568935.1. NCBI lineage: Eukaryota > Viridiplantae > Streptophyta > Magnoliopsida > Malpighiales > Erythroxylaceae > Erythroxylum > Erythroxylum urbanii. The sequence goes on along the minus strand of JAOQML010000006.1, from coordinate 2,538,301 downwards.
ATATGCTTGGTACGGAAGTAAAACATCAGATTTTATGATAAGGATCGAGCTCCATTGCTGTCACACCACAAAGTTGGCCTTTGAGAGGTAGTGAAACCCAGCTCGGAAAGAAGAGAAAGTAGCCAGAGCAACTCAGTAGAGATTTGAGAAAAAGCTCTATACTCAGCTTCCGTACTTGAGCGAGCTACCACTTGCTATTTCTTGGAGTTTCAGTAGACAAGATTCCCCTCCTCCCCTCCCCCCATCAGTAGAGCTGGCCTAATCTGAGTCACTGAAAGCATGAAGCTCAAGCGGGGTCTTCGAAGGTTTGAAGAGCAAGGCCAAATGTGATGTTCCCTGTAAGTATTGCAAGATCCTTTTTAAGGCTATCCAATGAGCTTGTAATGGATTAGAGAGAAACTGACTAAGTTTATTGACTATAAAACTGATATCAGGCCTTGTGTTGCAGAGGTATTGAAGGGCTCCAACTGAACTGCGATAGGCGGAAGGATTGTCAATGGGTAAGCCATCATAAAGAGAAAGGTTGCAGTCGATGGACACTAAAGTAGAGCACGGTTTATGGGATGACATGCTAGCTCTAGTAAGTAAGTCTTTGATGTTTTTTTTTTTATAAAAGTCTTTGATGTTTTTTTGCTGAGATAAAAAGATACCAATAGAGTTGCGATATACCTCAAATCCTAAGAAGTAGTTTAGGCTACCAAGAGTTTTAAGTGCAAATTGATTGTTGAGTTTGGCAATTATTATTGCAATTGCTTGGGGATTTTGCCAGTGACTAAGATGTCGTCCACGTATACTGGGAGGATGATGATATTTTCATTATGCTTGAAGTAGAATAGAGATGTATCTGCTTTCGAATTTTGAAATCCCCACTGATTGAGTGCATTCTTGAGTGTATGGAACCATGCTCTTGGGGCTTGTTTAAGCCCATAAATAGCTTTTGCAAGGAGAAAGACATGAGTAGGATTAGCCTGATCTTCAAAGCCTGGAGGTTGACTGATATAAACCTCATCATGAAGCTCGACATTTAGAAAGGCATTTTCACATCAATCTGCTGTATATCCTAGTTAAAGGAGACAGCAAGGGATAGAATGACCTTAATTGTTGATGACTTCACCACCGGACTAAATGTTTATGTAAAGTCAACACCAGGAGTTTGATTGAACCCTTTTGCTACAAGTCAGACTTTGTGCTTAGCCACAGAACCATCTGAGTTGTATTTGAAGCGATAGACCCATTTCGTGCCCAATACATTCATATGAGAGGCATAGGGAATTAACTGCCATGTCTTGTTTTGTTGTAAAGCATGTAGCTCATCTTCTATAGCTCGTTTCCAAGCTGGAATAGTTAAAGCCTGAGCCACTGAGTTAGGTTTTAGGGCAGGACAAAAATTCGGGTCAGTATGATAGACCTTTGGTTTAAATATCCCACTCTTGGACCTTGTCTGCATAGGATGTGTTGATTGGATTGATGAAGGTAATGTATATGGTTGATGTAACATGTTTGGAGTTGTTGAGAGTGGATGATCTGCTGCGGAAGTAGAAGCATTTGTAGAATATGTAGGATATGGAGGTTGATTAATTAGTAGACACAAAAGAAGTATGTGATAAGGCTAAGGGAGAATTTACCTGATGAATGTTCAAGGACTATGAAGAGACAAGGAGCTTATAATCTTGTAAGTGAATGTTAGAGGATGGTCTGGGTGGATATGTAGCTGATGTAAGAATAGAGAGAGGAAGGCTTTTAGTAGAGGTAAAAGATAATGAAGAAGGATTTTATGGATATGGAAATAGATCTGAATATGGGAACTCTATTTCATTGAATTCAACATGGAGAGAGACATACACTCTTCCTTTATTATCAAGACATTTGTAGCCTTTATGCATTGGACTGTAGCCAAGAAAAATACACTTAGAGGTGTGAAAATTCAATTTATGAGCAGAATAGTAACGGAGATAAGGGAAACAACTGCAAGATGCTCATAGCTGGGTTTCCTATGATATAACTTTTCATAAGGTGATTTATTTTGAAGGTTTGCACTAGTAGGTTGTTTATGAGATATGTCACTATTGAAAAGGCTTCAAGCTAAAAGGTGAGTGGCATATGAGCTTGAGAAAGTAATGTAAGACCCACTTCATTTATGTGACGATGTTTCAGTTTGGAAACACCATTTTGTTGGTGAGTATAGGGGTAGGAAAATCGAGGTGTGATGCCATGTTGAATCATATAAGGAATGAATTTTTAGTATTCCCCACCATTATCAGTATGTATGGCTTTAATTTTATGATTAAGCCGAAGCTCTATATGGGTTTTGAATTGAATAAAAGTTGTCCATGCATCAGATTTCAGTTTGAGGGGATAAAACCAAGTAAATCGAGAGAATGCAATGAATATGATGTAATATTGATGTCCAGTAGATGAAAGATATGAGGAGGGACCTCAAATATCATAGTAAATTATTTCTAAAGGTTTGCTGGCTGTGATATTGTGTGTGAGAAATGGTAAATGATGTAATTTACCATGCTTGCAAGCATCGCAGAAAATGACAGTATGTGGATGAAATTTGAGATTCATTGATTTTTCAATTTGATTGAGTACATTGGTAGACGGATGTCCAAGTTTGGTATGCCAAACATTAGCACTAGTATGAGCTAAATTTGTAGCTATTTGTCTAAAACCAAGGTGTTTGATTGTAGAATTGAAAATAGAGGATTTGCTGGATGAGTTAGACTGCGGGCTTTGATTATGGTTTGATGTAGACTGTGATGATGAAGGTTTAAGGCTGTAAAGACTATCCTGGACCACTCCCCAAAGCAGAACTGTCCCTGAAACCTTGTCCTTAAAAAGACAACATTCATCAGAAAATTTAACCACAATTTTATTATCCTTAGTTAGTTTCGAAATACTCAAAAGATTTTTTGTGATAGCAGGCACATGTAATATCTGTTTGAGAGCTAAAGGTGTATGTGTGTTATCATGAAATTTGATAAATGATGAACCAATATGAGCTGTAGCTAAGGTATTATCATTACCAACGATGAGTTGCTCCTTGCCACCATATTCTGATCCAAGAGATAGGTTCTGAACATCAGCTGTGACATGGTTTGTAGCACCGCTATCTACAAACCATATGGTATCAGGTGTAGAATTTTCATAAGAATGTGATGATTGTTGATTCTGAGCAAGGAATAACTAAGGAGAGCGTTGAATTAATTGGGAATTGCTATGAAACACAGGTTGAGATTGTTGAGACTTCCAGTTTGATTGAGATCCCTGCCAGGTCTGATCAAATCGCTTATAGTAGCGAAGCGCATCATGACCTAGTTTCTGGCATAGCTGACAAAAGATACGAGAGTTGCTAAACCAATGACCTCCTCTACCACAACCACCACGGCCTCTAAATCCACCACGACCTCCTTGATTTGTAGTCCTGTTTTGTGTATTGTGGCTTGTAAAGTTGGCATTAGGTGACATGATCGGCACTTGAGTAGCAGCGGTAAGTTGCTCCAAACAAGTCTCATGCATCATGAGAGAATATTGTATTTCTTGTAGTGTGGACAAAGACATTGTGTGAGTAAGAAGGACAACTACAGGATCATGCTCATGGCCTAAACCATTTAAAGCACTGAGTATCAGCTCACTTTCAGGAACTTTGTTACCAACAATGAGCAAAGCATCACCAATAAACTTTATCGTTTGCATATATTCACTTATTGACGTCAATCATTTCTTGATTGTTGAAAGTTGTTGTTTCAGTTACAGGACACGCACCATTGATGTTTGGCATAAAGCTTCTCAAGGATTTGCCAAGCTTTAAGAGAGGCTTGTGACTGGTTAACTAGTCATTTTACTTCTTCCCTAATGGTCGAGAGTAACCAGCATAAAAGAAGCTGATCTGAATGACGCCAAGCTCGATATTCTGGATTTGGTTGAGGAGGCTGATCGACAGAAGACCCAGGTACATGTTGTGATGGTGGAACAAAATCATCAGAGATAAAATTATCAAGTTCAAGAGCTCGGATATCAGCTAAGACCTGTGCACGCCAATTGATAAAATTCTTTCTATCGAGTTTAATGGAAAGATTGAAATTAAGAGTTTTGGCAAGAGCTGGAAAATCAAGAAAAGGTGCAGGAGTTTGAGTTTGTTGAGATGTATTTAAAGTTTCATTTTGATATGTAGAAGAAGAGGAATTATTTGCAGGATCTGCCATTTAGACGTTTGTCTGTAGCTTTGATACCATGAAGAGAAAGAAACTGAAGAAGAGAAAAAATGATATTTTGTATTGTTGTCGTAACTTCTCATTCATGTGAATAGTACAATATATCATTAATGTTAATAGTACAATATATACACAGGTTTTGGAATAAAGTTGGAGCTAAATTTGTACAACTCATTGTGCAAAGACAGTTTGTTATAACAATTTATGTTTTGGAAACTTCTAAGTTATAATCTTTTGTATGCAGTTGCTTGATGAATTCCTGAGATGGGGTCTTTATGTTTTTCATCTTGAGATAACGGGCTTAAATTGATTTAACGATCCACGTCTAGTGAGTAAACTCAAACTGCTTAAGTTGGGTTTCTCTAAACAGTAAAGGCTTGTTCACTTGCACCTTTTTTATGCACGAAGACCAGCTTCAGGTCAGACAGCCTTCTAAACATTCCAATCCCGTAGCTCTCATGGATATCTTTCAACTCAAAATGTTTCAATAGTCAGATTATTCTACTGTTAAAATTTCTCAGTAGCATAAATCGCTTAATTTCAAAAATATACTTACAATCATTTTAAAGACTTATGTTCGTTGAATACTCCCCGTGCTCTTCAAGTTGCAATTTTCTTCTGCTTACATGCGGAGAAAATGGAAGAACGCATCTAGTGAAAGTCTCCGCGAAAAAAACCTATACCACACGGCATAGATCTCTGAAGAGCCCGCACGTACTTGAAACTCTTACAAGAGATGAAACATGAAGTGGGGTCAAAATACCAACTTGCTGACCCCCCACGTAGAGACACAGTCGCCTAAATATGCCACAGAATCTTCCACTTCATATCGCCTCCATATAAGACCCGCCACACAGACCAAAAGAAATTTTACAAATATAAATTAACAGAACCAACTAAATCCAACAAGAACAATGGCAACCACAAGGATGCTACGTTCTTCCAGGCCTCTGCGTCAAGTTCTTCTTCCTACCACAGCGTCTTTGGCGGTTGCTAAGATTAAATGCATCGCCATGGCTGGGCTGGTTGGAGAGATAGTGGTTTCTGGAGAAGATAATAGCAAGAGGAAACCTACTGTAGCTGTTAAGGCAGTATCTGTGGTTGCTTCAGAGAGCTTGACCGTTGCAGACAAGGAGACTGCTCAAAGAATTGATCTTGTTTCCTTGCTAGCAGCTGTTAGTGGCGGCTTGGTTAGAATTCTGAGGCCAGCTTTGAAAGGAAAGCCTCGGAAATTTCAAGCCCAGAGATTCATCGAAAGGGTAATTTGGTTCTAGCATGCATGCGTGCACTTCCACTTTCAGTTATATTATCATCACCTTCATTATCTCCTTTTGTTTGAATACTGCAAACTGATACAAAGTTTTCAGTTCACGAACTGGGAATGGCATATAATCCCTACTTTCTTGGCCTTGCGCAGGTTATAGCCAACTGTAGATTCTTTACAATGTTTGCTGTGGCTGGAACCTTACTCGGTTCATTATTATGTTTTGTGGAGGTAACATTTTTGGAAGGAAAATAATCTCAGTTTATGGAATATCGCCAGTTCATTTTCCTTTCTTTTCTGTGTCTTTTCTCGTAAGTATCTAAATTCTGACCTGGCATTATTCACACCCTATTGCAGGGTTGCTTTCTGATATCAGAGTCTTATTCTCATTATTTCGATTATTTGTCTCAAAGTTCGCATCGAGTACACATCATAAATGCACTGATAGAAGCCATAGGTATAAACATGTATATTTCTGTTCGTTTCCAATTGTGTATGTATTGTAAAATACTGGCCAGGCTCCGTGCAATGTTTGATATCTGGATTATTTTGCAGACATGTTCTTGATTGGAATTGCATTGTTTATGTTTGGGGTCGGACTGTATGTCATGTTTGTTGCATCAAAGGACTCGCATGGTAAAGGGCCATGGTTGCCAGGGTCGAACCTGTGTGGCCTTTTCTACCTTAAGGTGATTGTTTATACTCTACAATACAATCCAACAGGAAAAACACATAAGAAACGAAATCAATAAATAAAAAAAAGTTTGGATTTCTTCATTTCAGTGGCTAATTCATCAACTGATATTTCTGCAATGGTTTAAAATATATTTCAGTCGCTTCCAACATGGGTGGAAATGGAATCAGTTTCCAAAGCAAAGTCTAGGATTGTGCATGCAGTGATGATGATACTACAAGTGGGTCTGCTGGAAAAATTCAAGAATATACCGTTAGCAAATTGTTTGGATTTTGCTTGTTTTGCCGGTGCTGTGCTAGTTTCTTCGGCCTGTATATTCATCCTCTCTAAACTTTCCATTGGTGGGATTGTGTGAGGGATAGGTAGCTTATCATGAAGGTTTTGTCCAATGTCAGTTTCCTTTAGAAAACAGCTTGTATAGGCATAGCCGTATGGGCATGGAGGTTCGAATGAAAAACATTGTATAGTCAAATAGGTGGCTGGCTCTAACCCTCTCCATATCGGTAATAATATAGTTGTCAACTTCATTTTTGTAATTTTTTACGATAGTTATGATTTACATGATTGAAATTATTTTTTAATGTTAATAAATTATTTATGATATACAAAAATAATTAAAATAATCATTAAAGTCACCAAAATAATTGTAATTTTATAATTTTTTATGACAATGAGGATTTTATTATTTCCTTCATGCTTGAAATGGGATTTGTTTTGTTGTATAACAAGGCTAATTGGACTAGTTGCATTGAACAAGACGTATTATGTCATTTTCGAAATGTAGTGATAAAGAACACTACTGGCTAGGAAATTCCGAAGCAGTTCTGTCTTTGCCCATTTGGCAAAGATTCGTCACGTGGGTCACAGGAAAGGTTAGCATTTAGAGAAAAGGCCAACCTTAACCAAATTAATTATCGGGTAAAAGATTATATTTTTAAGAACTTCATAAAATTTTTCTAATTTTTCAGATAAATCCCTCTTTTAGACTTAAATAATAAATATCAACAAAATACAAATAATATAGCGGTGAATGTGACTAATCACATATTATTTATATGATAATTTAACTCAATTTTAAAACTCAAATTATTAATTTAAAATAAATTTAAATTTAAGAATTTAATTAATTACCATATATTGATTAATTCTCGTCTAACGTTCATTCTATGTGTATTTCTTCTTTATTTTTAATCAAAATCTAAGAAATTTAAAAAAAAATAAAAACTAAAGGAACTCAGGAAATCGAATAATATACCCTTAATAAAATAATAAAAAGAATATATTTATAATTGATAATTTAATTCAGCTACAAGCGGCCAAAACTTTTGCACAACGAATAAAAATATCAGAAATAAAACAAATAACAAAAAAGAACACTCACTGCAGTTTTAATACAACTACTACCATCATTTTTATACAAGAGAAACTCTCTTTACAAAAGCTTACATGGAGGCCAGAAGTTCTCTCATTTCCGCCACGGACGGGATCGTCTCATTGGGATAGATCTTAACCAATTGTACGAAGCTCTCATACTTGTCCAAAAACTCCTTCTGTGACCGTCAAAATAAAATGATTTTTAGCTAAATTAGGAGCAAATCCAACTAACGTGCATTTGCCAAGCATCTTCTTAGGAAAAGCTTTTCACCAACCATGGAACCTAATGTTCAGATCCAGACTTTACCTTGCACTTATCCCATAAAGAAGGTAACAGTTCCTCAGAAGTCAAGTTCTTCTGCAACTTCTTATACATGGCACTAATGGACTTGTCAACCTGTATAGCAGAAAAGAAGCAGCAGTCACAACACATTTGTTTGAAGTCAGGAATAACATATGGAGATATTAACCGACTTACCCCGGATAAACTGGCCTTTATCGTCTTCCTCAGATCCATTTTCGACAACCCAAGCTGAAATGGGATCTGAAAAATCACAAAATTTGAAGTTAGCAGGGTGGTGGAAGGAAAACTTGATAAAAGCATAGATTAATATTAATACTGATGCAACGACATTATATAGCTTTTCCTAGCTCAACGGTAGCAACCTTTTCACTGAAACTATTAACTCAAAAGGTATAAAACCCTTTTGATGCATATTGGCAAAGCAGTGGGCTTAAAACAACCATCGTATATAGAAGCAAGCAACAAAACGTTTGAATGGTAAGGGCCTAAGAGAAAGCAAAGCTTCTCTCTTTTGCCTTTCTAGTTTACTATTCTATCATGACTTTTGCAAATAACAGGCTTGAATTTTTACATTTCTATTAAATATGTGAGCATCACACTAATTTGCCAGCTTATTTAAGTTTTCTTAATTTGTCTGCAGCACAAGGCATGCAAGTTTTTAAAGCTTTCGAAAGCTCACATGCTTCTAATGTATGTAAGTAAAAGAGACAAGCAGATGCCTGCTTTAATTAGAATAATACCCCTTCCATAAACAACATTAAGGAGAAAAGGAGAGCGGTTGGCATCCGAATTTTATCCATATTTCAACATCCACATACATTGCATGTCTATGTCTTAACTCAGAGAAAAAGGAGATACATTTACGATAAATCTACGGTACAAACTAAAAATATCAGGTGGAGCATAATTCCTGATATTTTTAACCAGAATTACTCATAGATATTTATTCTGAAAGCATAATTTTGCGTGGAATAGTATCCCACAATATTGTTTTCAAGCAGACGTCAAATGGTTTAAAGTAGCTATGTAGTGTGAACAATATACAGAAGTTATTAGTTAGAGATGCTTCATGATCACAAAATCTGACCTCCTCTGGTGGAATTGTGTACATCAAATCCTCAATCTTGCGAGCAAATTGGAAAAGTCGTTCAAATTGCTGCAATAGACAACTTAATGAGCACAAATAGTACCAGAATGTAACTGAAAATTCATTCGGCAACATTAGCTGCTCTCAATTTGACAATTAATTATATATTTAAAAAAAAAAAAGATCAGTAGCTAAGATTTCTTACGTAGTATATAATCATATTTATGTGGCATGTACAAGCTTGCTCGTATGCTTCACTGGCCTGGTGATAAAATTTCGCTAATGTAGGAACCACATTTGCAAGATCATACAAGCTGCATGCAAGTGTTTCCAATCAGCAGACTTGATAGTTACTGCTTACAAATCAAAGCAGAAATACCCCCATCATACACAATCGTAACCACCAAGAAGAAATAACAACAATAGTAATAAAACATTTCACTCCAAAAACCACCGTTTAATAACGTTTCAAAAGCATTAACAAAAAGAACTATAGAAAACCTGTTTTGAAATGCAGCATAGTTTTCTAAAAGAAAAATATCAGCATATTTTGGATCTGTTTGTGCAATTTTCTCCAGAGTCACAAACATGATGCTCACCTGTAAAACAATATAGCATAAGGTAACAGGAAAAAAAACAGAGTCGTAAAAAACAAAGATGGAACAAAAAGGTTTGAATTTACAAATTTGGTATAAGCTTGATCGACTAAATCCCTTGATTGTCCCTGGATGTACTGCTCCATGCGAGTTGCAAGAATTGCAAATCTATGTAGAAGCAGAAAAACATTGAACATGTAAGAAACCAGTATTTTAACAAGTAGCAACTAGATAATAAATCTCATTTAGCTACACCTCATGCTGTCAATTATAAAATTATCATGCCAGATTATCAATCTAAATAGGTGGATCTCTTTCCCCTCAAGAAGGAATTGAAGGGTGCATCTGCTTATATCATGATGACAGTGTTTGAGGGCATAACAAAGAAAGAAAGTAAAAACTCAGGTAGAATTATCAATTCAGAGTTTAGGGCCGGCTAGTCTACAACAGCATCTGATCGCAACATCCCACATTTAAAAAAAAATTGTAGATCGCATCTCATGCCTCCCAAGGATCTAGAAGCTCAAGAACTGATTTTGGGTCCAACTGCATGGCCTACATTCCATCGTAATACCTACTCTACTTATTTATCTGTTTATTTTTCTTGTTTGTTCACATAGCAACCCATTATTTGCTTATTTCACCTATTTTGTTCTTAATTGTCTCATAACAATATTGAGTTGAGCTAAATTTTACGTCTAGTGAGATCAAACACCTACAAAATCACCTCCTTACATAGTCAACAAACCATCTGCCTAGACGTTCAATAGCAAGAAAATATTACTACTATCTTTGCAAGGTCATACGTTGCATTTCATTCTGCCGGTCATGTAAAAGGTCCATACAAGAAAAGAACACAGAAAACCAATAACAACTTGCAATATTCATGCAGCAGTCCACAACTTCATATCTTCAGCAACATCTGGCACTTCTCAAAAATATTACCTCGGGATGTATGATAAGACCCCCATTTGCTTCATATTGCGCTCGTTTCTCTCAATCTGGTGACAAGCTTCATCAACGAACTGCAAAGCAGAAGACAGCATAAAGTAGATATCTAAAGAAACAATTATAAGTGTAAGGTGGGAATTTATTTTCTTCTCAAAGTCAGCACATACACGGTTAAATTGCATAGAAATTCTTGACTCCAGGTCACCAAGCAACAAACGCACAAATCCTGCTGCATCAGCTTTCTGACCAGACAGATAGCGCTCTGTGATCCCATGCATTGATATGCAGCGCAGAGGATCAATCTTGTAGGCCCAATCAACAACAGCATAAAAGTCTTCCTAAATTCATCACATAAAAACCTCTCAAAACTCAAAATCAAAGAATAGGAAATTAATCTCGGAATTGCATAACCAATTACCATTCTTGCTACCCAGTGATTATTACAACCAAATGATACAAAGATTATTTATTTGAGAATCAATCCACATGCTAGAGCAGAGCTAAGCATCAGTATGACTCAAGTTTGGTTCAGTAAAAGGCACGTGGACACTCTAATTGGTCCACATCTAAATTTCAGAATTCTTCAAATTTCAAAGGAATGTGCATCTTTTAAATATCAATAAAATACAAAGATCAATCTGTATCTTCGTTAATCAAAATCTTATAAACAAAACAATTTAAACCTGTAGCTCCCCTAAGCTGATAGAACTTAAAGAGCAGCCTTTATAAGTTACAACTAAGAGTCAAGACAAATTGCACAAAATAGAAAGACAGATTGTATGTTTACTTGAATTCCATCAAGTAGATCCTGAAGAGATTCATTTAATTCTGCCAGCTCTGCAGAATTTTTACCTGCAAAATGAAATCCCTATCATAAAATTGTCTGAAACAAATTTTAATTCAAACCAACTGCAGCTGAATCCAATAAGGCTTACCAGCTTTACTGTCATTATCATCAATATCCATGATTCCCAAATCATCATCTTCTTCATCATTGCCCGCATCATGGTAACTTCCACTTTTACTGCCATTAGCAAAACCCCCTGGAGGAACAAGTGTAGGAACTTCAAAGCACATAAAATGTGCAAAAAATGAACTCTGCGGTATAAGCCATAGAAGATTAAAAATTAGTACAAAACATGAACAAAACCAATGCACTTCACACATGTAAAGAAGTATGACCTCGTCTACAAGGAGTGGGATGAAAATAGTCAGCATTTTAGCATAAGCATCAGAAACTGCGGAAGTATCTGCAGTTGTACTCTGATTAGAGCCTGAAGAAGCTTCAAGCCAAACTGGAGGATTTCTAGATGCTTTTGTGCTAGCACGGAGCTCATTAGCAAATTCACGAGCCTGTGAAAGGATAGGTTTCAAAACTTTTAGCAAATTTTTTTTCCAGCCATCTTCTGAAGCCACAGAACAATCTAGGGAAACATAACACCAACAAATTCAAATAAATAAACAATTAGCTACAAAGCATTTGATGCAAAGAGTGAGCTTCTAACCTCTCTGCGAAGGAGTAAGTTAAGGGAGCTACAATATGCTTTCCTTAAAGGAGCCAGGCAATTCTTATCAAGACTCTGAAACAGAGGATGAAGTTCAAAAAGGGATAAGTAAGACGGACACATAAAAATATAAATGGAAGTCAAATATATCTGTTGATAAGTCAACCTTCAAATGCTGAAGTAGGCGAGCATATGTTCTGCATTTGTACCGTAGGTCGGCATGATCAGGCCTCTTCAGTTGTCCCCTCTGTTTCAATGCATGCACACAATTAATGCTTAGAATCTTTTTACTTGCATTAACATTCATCAAGAAGAAGATACAGACTTACAACCTAACAATACCTGTGAGAAGTAACTCTTGTCACTTATCATGAAATCCACCAAACTAGCAAAGTAGTTTCTCAAGAACTCAGAAGCTCTCCTGACAAAAGTAGTTTTTAGTTTTTCAAGTTCGGCTCTTTTCTCTTTTACCTGTTGAATTTAGTCGAAACATAATAAGAAGAAGATTGAAGTTATAATTTGCTATCTACCTCTAGGAGGATGTTTATATTTAAAGATTGATCAAGGATTTTTTGTGTGTGAACAAACAATATGATCCCTGGACAAAACTAGAGTTAAACTAGCAACTCAAATGGGCTAATATCAGGTTATGAACATGGGGCATATTACACCAATCACATTGCAACTTTCTGTTTAAGTTGGGTAGAAATTTGATTGAGAAAGGAGGCAAAGCACATACAGCACGCATGTTTGCATAGACTGGATCAATATTTGGTACTTCAAGACCATGCAAAGCACCAGTTAGCCACTCACATGCTTCAATATTTTGGAGCATGCGAGCCTCATCAAATGACCCTCCTGTTAGACATGCAGCATACTGTAGACAACAGAACAATGTTAGAACAAGATGACTTAAATGCATTTCACTAACTTAATAATCTTAAGTAGGCATGAAAGTAATGGATAACATACCTCAGAAGGGACACACAATCGTTCAAGAAGCTTGTCAAGCTCTTCAATGAGTTTTCTGTTATTTACAGATTGCCATTCCAATTTGTTGTTACGTGTCTCTATCTGAATATCATCAGAGGAAATAATCAAATACCAACCTCAGATCAATAAGGCATTCAATTTGGAGTATGAATTCATGCCAAGCCTATTTTTAGTATAAAACATGAAGAGATGGTCGACTAATCTTACATCTAGACTGAATCAAAGAGAAAAACAATCACTAAACCAAAGTTGGTATTCTATATTAGAAGACAAGTGATAACAAAATTGTCAACAAAAATTCTCTACCACCATCAGAACCCTAGCTGATAACAATTATAAATTTAGCTTTAAAAAGCTACCTATCACAGAATCTCATTTGTTAAAGATAAACCAATCTTGCTTATCTAAATTAAAGATAGAAAATCTTAAAATTACAGAGTTACTATAAAGTGAATAGTAACATCAACAGTAATATGAACCTTGAACATTAATGCAGAGAATAGTAGAGTTGAAAGTAAACAAAACACAATCTCTCTGCATTATTTTTCTAGCTGTGAATTCAAAGACAAATTTGGCACTCATTTCAAGAATATGATTTGACACATCTCAATCAATTGAAGGATAAATCGGCAGAAGATTAAATAGTCAAATCTGGGAATTGCAATGATTATAATACTAGTGGAACAAATCTACGCACACTGTTGACGACATCCGGCACAAGAAGACTTATGAAAAAGGTGTAAGCACATACATACCGATTCAATATCTTCTCTCATATGTCTAAGTTTCACATTGAAAATTCCAAGCCATTCATCCATGTCATCAACACAATATGTAGCAGCCTCAAGTCCCTGCAATACCTGTAATTCCCAGAGGAAATAATGTAGTTAATGACGAATGCAGTGACATTCAATGTAATACTAATGAAGAAGCTCAAGAAAAGATCAAAGATAAGAAGATTCTAAAAGCATCATAGCATATAGATTATAAAAAAAAAAAACTTGGCAAAGATACATCAATGACAGAGCGCCATATCATTGAAAAACAAAAGCATGTTTAAGCACTAAAGTTTAAACAAGAGTTAAGCAGAAGAAAAAGAAAAGGTAGAAAGAAACTCTATCAAGAATTAAATAAATTACCTCATCTACCAAGGGCTCACTTTCCAAAATGGCATGGACATTTGCTGCTTCCAGGGCAAGAAGCTCTCTTTTCAACCTTTCAGAAAATGCCTCTGCTTCACCAATACCCATGGCATAGCTGCATACCATCGAATGACAAAAATATCAGGATAAGTAACTTTAATCTACAGTTCATGAAAAAAAAATAGAGGGTAAAAGATGTGGCAAAAAATCAATTTCATCATATAACAGGTGCCTTTGTTTCAAGCAAATAAAACAATGTGCAAAACAAATTCCAAATTTGACAACAAAGGACACCAAATAGACTGACAGTTCCAACTAATTACAAACTAGAGAAGAAGAATCTCTTTCCAGATGACTTACAAAGATCGAATCAAGATGATTTGGCTATGTGCCATGTAGGTCTGCTTTTCACCTAAAAACTACAACTACAATAAATTCTTCATTCGTATAAATTTAGAAGTGGTTAAATGTAGCAGACAGGTCAAGAAGTTGGACACTTTCATCATTTTTGTATCAAACTTCTTGATAATTTCATCCATTTCAACCAAAATTCACAGAAAGATTGTTGTTCAAGTTCCACGTCCATGTGTTTTGAATATATTGCTGACTATACCAAAGTACAGATCATAGTGAAAGAGAAATCCAGAAGAGAAAGAGAAAGCATACGTGTCTAGAAGAGCATCCATGTCCTCATCCTCAGCTTGGGAAACTAATTCCTTTTCAAAAGTCACCTTCAAATCACTTTCTGCCACTGTAGCTTCAACAGGCCCCTCTTGCTGATTCCTTTGCTTGTTAACTGTGGATGTATTTTCCTAATATAGCAAAGAAAAGAAGAGGCGTGTATAATAATCCAAGATATTTGGCCAACTTATTGAAAAAGTTTAAACTGCATGCTGATGTAGACAGAGAAAAAAAAATCAGGCATCCAACTTTTACCAAAAAGTTGCAAACTAAACCAAATTGAACACATCAGCTCTCAGTTCTACAATTCTTCATTTTTGTCTTGATGTCTACTCTGTCATGTTTTAATTGGCTAGTACCATAAACCTCATAAGTAGAATCTAACATATACTTTGCTCTAACAACAAACATTCATCTAAAAAAAAAGTAATGGCATTCATTTGCAGTTATAGAGCATCATACTCATAAAGGACATCAAGAAAGAAAGTACACCCTTTAAGAAAAAGGAGAAAATTTGATATACCTTAGCCCAAAGTGCCATCTCTACCACATCTATGCCCACTACTTTTGGAAGCCGCCCAAGGACATCTTTGCAAATGTCCAAGATGCAAAATAAAAGGCGGTTCCTGTAATAATATACAGCATAAAACATGTAACTGAGATTAACATATACTCAAACAACTACATTCATAAAAAGTTAGCAACTAGGACGCATAAACCTTTCAGTTCCGCACTCAAAATAAAAGAGCAACAAGCATTAATTCTAATTACCTATCATCAATGTTACGCATAGTCCATTGAGGAGGAGCAACACTCTGGCTTCTTAGGTTGTCAAATCCCTGCACAAAGCTCAGTCAAAAGCATCCCATGAGGAGATAAGGAAATGCAAAGTCCAAAGCAACAGAAGCTGCATCTTTTGTTTCTCAAGTGCTCCTAGTATAGTCACTCAGCAACAAACCCACATTTGGCACAATGCTTGCCATGACCATAAGGATGCAGCATTACCAGGGTAAATGTGCAACCACTGGGATCATTAGCTATAACTTCCACTTTTGAGAGATGTTTGAGTTTGTATAACTTTGCAGGCTGCAAGATCAAATCACGAAATAACATAATGTTACAACCCTTATAGTTACCCTACAAAAAAATCCAAATCTTATAAAATTCTTTATTAGCTATTTTAATTAAATCATTGTTCTCTATT
>JAOQML010000006.1:2497485-2511848 GCA_027568935.1 Erythroxylum urbanii | reverse complement strand
TTGTTAGTGATGTGACACGCCACCCTCGCGGGGCACGGATCCGGGTATCACTGTCGATATCGGGTTCGGGTTTTGCGAGAGTGGGGTGTTACATGTTTTATCCATATTTTACTGAAAACTAGAATGTCATCAAAGAATACTAAAACAAACATACAAAGATGATCATGAAATACTTCATTCATCAAGAACTGAAATGTAAAGGATGCATTTTTAAGCCCAAAAGACAACCAAAAATTCAAAATGTTCATGACGAGATCAAAATGCAGTCTTTTCAACATCTTTGGAAGCCATTTGAACTTAAAAGTACCCTAATCTTAGGTATAATTTGGTGAAATGTTGGGCATTGTGAAGTTCATCTAAGGAAGTTGCAAAGAGCCTTGGCTGATTTTGGGGGTAAGTCAGTCCCTTATTGCTTGAATTTTGGTATTGTCCACCGATACCCCATTTCTGTAGATGATATGGCCCAAGAAAATGACGATTTTAACCAAAGGAACACTTGGATCGTTTGAGGAAGACCTTGCATTTTTTAAGTAGCCCAAAGATAGTCCGCAAAAGATAAATGTATTCTACACATGCTTTACTGTAAACTAGAATGCATCAAAGAACACCAAAATAAATTTACGGAGATGGGATTGAAATGCCTCATTTATCAAAGAATAAAATATAGAGAGTGCATTTGCAAGCCCAAATGGCACAACCAAAAATTCAAAATGTCTATGATTGGTTCGAAACACAGTCTTTTCAACGTCTTCAGAAACCATTCAAACTTGAAAGTACCATAATCTTAAGTATAATTTGGAGAAATATTAGGTACCATCAAGTTCATCCAAAGATGCCGCGTAGAGCCTTGGTTAATTTGAGGGTGAGCCGATCATGATTGCTTAAATTTTGGTATTGTCCACAGATACCACATTTCTGTAGATGACATGGCCTAAGAAGATCACTTGATTTTCATCAAAGGAGTACTTGGATCGTTTAAGGAACACCAAGTGTTGAAAAAATAGTCCAAAGATAGTCCGCAAATGATACATTTGTTCAACCCATGTTTTACTGTAAATTATAAATATCATCAAATACACTAAAACAAATTTACAGAGATGGGATTGAAAAACCTCATTTATCAAAGATTAAAATGTAGAGGGTGCATTTGTAAGTCCAAATGGCACAATCAAAAATTCAAAATGTCCATGATGAATTTGAAACGTAGTCTTGTCAAAGTCTTCAGAAGTCATTCGAACTTGAAAGCACTCTAATCTTAAGTATAATTTGGAGAAATATTGGGCATCATCAAGTTCATCTAAGGCCGCCGCATAGAGCCTTAGCTGATTTGCTTGAATTTTGGTATTGTCTACTAATACCGCATTTCTGTTCATGACGTGGCCTAAATAGGTGACTTGATTTTCACCAAAGGAGCACTTGGATCGTTTGAATAAGACCATGTGTTGTTGAACTAGCCCAAAGATAGTCCGCAAATGATAAATGTTTTCTACCCATATTTTACTATAAATTAAAATGTCATCAAAGAACACTAAAACAAATTTACGGAGATGAGATTGAAATACCTCATTCGTCAAAGACTGAAATGTAGAGAGTGCATTTGTAAGCCCAAATGACACAATCAAAAATACAAAATGTCCCTGATGTGTTCAAAATGCAGTCTTTCTAACGTCTTCGGAAGTCATTCGAACTTGAAAGTACACTAATCTTAGGTATAATTTCGAAAAATATTGGGCACCATCAAGTTCATCCAAGGAAGCCGCGTCGAGCCTTGACTGATTTTGAGGGTAGGTCAATCCCTGATTACTTGAATTTTGGTATTGTCCACTCTTACCCAATTTATGTAGATGACAGGGCCTAAGTAGATAACTTGATTTTCACCAAAGTATCACTTCGATCGTTTGAGGAAGACTTTCTGTTATTGAATTAGCCCAAAGATAGTTCGCAAATGATACATGTGTTCTACCCATGTTTTACTGTAAATTAGAATGTCATCAAAGAATACTAAAACAAATATATGGAGATGAGATTGAAATACCTCATTTATCAAAGCTTGAATGTAGAGGGTGCATTTGTAAGCCCAAATGACACAACCAAAAATTCAAAATGTCCATAACGAGTTCGAAATGTAGTCTTCTCAATATCTTCGAAAGCCATTTGAACTTGAAATTACCATAATATTAGGTATAATTTGGTGAAATATTGGGCATTATGAAGTTCATCCAAAGAAGTCGCTTAGAGCCTTACTGATTTAGGAGTTGGTTAATTCACGATTGGTTAATTTTGGTATCATCCACCAATATTGCATTTCTGTAGCAGAAATGGCCCAAGAAAATGACTTGATTTTGACCAAAAGAAAACTTGGATCATTTGAAGAAGTCCTTGCATTGTTGAAGTAGCCCAAAGATAGTCCGCAAAAGATAAATGTGTTCTTCCCATGTTTTACTGCAAACTAGAATGCATCAAAGAGCACTAAAAAAAATTTATGGAGATGGGATTGAAATGCCTCATTCATCAAAGACTAAAATATAGAGGGTACATTTGTAAATCCAAAAGGCACAACCAAAAATTCAAAATGTCCATGATGAGTTCCAAATGCAGTCTTTTCAACATCTTGGAAGCCATTCAAACTTGAAAAGTACCCTAATCTTAGGTATAATTTGGAGAAATATTGGGCACCATCAAGTTCATCCAAGGAAGCTGCGTAGAGCTTTGGCTGATTTTAAGGGTGGGTCAATCCCTTATTGCTTGAATTTTGGTATTGTCTACCGATACCTCATTTCTAGAGATGACATGACCCAAAAAGATGATTTTCATCAAAGGAGCACTTGGATCGTTTGAGGTTGACCTTGCGTTGTTGTCATTATTGCTCAAACTATGGGGGTTTTTATTTGTATCATTTATAATCGAGACTTAACTTACAGTTGTATTTTCAATAGGACCAAGACCATTATAAATTCAAAATATACATAAATTAAAAATAGGATATAATCTTGTGTCCCTCCCTCGGAGAAACAACATAGAAGTGGCCCAAAGATAGTCCTCAAATGATAAATGTGTTCTACCCATATTTTACTATAAATTACAATGTCATCAAAGAACAATAAAACAAATTTACGGAGATGAGATTGAAATGCCTCATTAATCAAAGACTGAAATGTAGAGGGTGCAATTGTAAGCCCAAATGACACAATCAAAAATACAAAATGTCCATGATGAGTTCAAAACGCAGTCTTTTTAACGTCTTCAGAAGCCATTCGAACTTAAAAGTACCCTAATCTTAGGTATAATTTAGCGAAATATTGGGCACCATCAAGTTCATACAAGGAAGCTGCGTAGAGCCTTGGCTGATTTTGAGGGTGGGTCAATCCTTGATTGCTTGAATTTTGGTATTGTCCATCGATACCTCATTTCTGTAGATGACATGACCCAAAAAGATGATTTTCTTCAAAGGAGCACTTGGATCGTTTGAGGAAAACCTTACGTTGTTGAAGTGGCCCAAAGATAGTCCGCAAATGATAAATGTGTTCTACCCATTTTTTTACTGTAAACTAGAATCTCATGAAAGAACACTAAAACAAATTTAAGGAGATGGGATTGAAATACCTCGTTCATTAAAGACTGAAATAAGGAGGGTGCATTTGTGAGCCCAAATGTCACAACAAAAAATTCAAAATGTCCGTGATGAGTTCGAAATGCAGTCTTCCTAACATCTTTGGAAGTCCTTCGAACTTGAAAGAGCCTTAATCTTACTTATAATTTGGAGAAATATTGGGTACCATCAAGTTCACCCAAGGAAACCGCGTAAAGCCTTAGCTGATTTGGGGGTGGGTCAATCCCTGATTACTTGAATTTTGGTATCATCTACTAATGCTCCATTTTTGTAGATGACAGTGCCTAAGTAGATAACTTGATTTTCACTAAAGAATCACTTTGATCGTTTGAGGAAGACCATGCGTTGTTGAACTAGCCCAACCATAGTCCGCAAATGATAAATGTGTTCTACCCATATTTTACTATAAATTACAATTTCATCAAAGAACACTAAAATAAATTTACGGAGATGAGATTGAAATACCTCATTAATCAAAGATTGAAATGTGGAGGGCACTTTTGTAAACCCAAATGACATAATCAAAAATACAAAATGTCCATGATGAGTTCAAAACGCAGTCTTCCTAACGTCTTCAGAAGCCATTCAAACTTGAAAGTACCCTAATCTTAGGTATAATTTAGAGAAATATTGGGCACCATCAAGTTCATCCAAGGAAGCCGCGTAGAGCCTTTGTTGATTTTGAGGGTGGGTCAATCCCTGATTACTTGAATTTTGGTATTGTCCACTATTACCCAATTTCTGTAGATGACAAGGCCTAAGTAGATAACTTGATTTTCAACAAAGTATCACTTCGATCATTTGAGGAAGGCCTTGTGTTGTTTAATTAGCCCAAAGATAGTCCGCAAATGATACATGTGTTCTACTCACGTTTTACTGAAAACTAGAATGTCACCAAAGAATACTAAAACAAATATACGGAGATGGGATTAAAATACCTCATTCATCAAGAACTGAAATCTAGAGGATGCATTTATAAGCCCAAAAGGCACAACAAAAAATTCAAAATGTCCATGACGAGTTCGGAATGCAGTCTTTTCAACATCTTCAGAAACCATTCGAACTTAAAAGTACCCTAATCTTAGATATAATTTGGTGAAATATTGGGTATCGTAAAGTTCATCCAAGAAATCCTCGTAGAGCCTTGGCTAATTTGGGGGTAAGTCAGTCCCTGATTGCTTAAATTTTAGTATAGTCCACCGATACCCCATTTCTGTAGATGACATTGCCCAAAAAGCTGACTTGAGTTTCACCAAAGGAGCACTTGGATTGTTTGGGGAATACCTTACGTTGTTGAAGTAGCCCAAAGATAGTACGCAAATGATAAATGTGTTCTACCCATGTTTTTTTTAAAATTAGAATGTCATCAAAGAACACTAAAACAAATTTACGGAGATGGAATTGAAATACCTCATTCATCAAAGACTGAAATATAGAGGGTGCATTTGTAAGCCCAAATGGCTTAACAAAAAATTCAAAATGTCTATGATGAGTCTAAAACGCAGTCTTCCTAACATCTTCGGAAGCCATTCGAACTTAAAAGTACGCTAATCTTACGTATAATTTGGAAAAATATTGGACAAGTAGATGACTTGATTTTCACCAAAGGATCACTTTGATCGTTTGAGGAAGACCTTTTGTTGTTGAAGTAACCCAAAATAGTCAGCAAATGATACTTATGTTCTACCCATGTTTTACTATAAATTAGAATGTCATCAAAGAACACCAAAACAAATATACGGAGATAGGATTGAAATCCATCAGTTATCAAAGACTGAATGTAGAGGGTGCATTTGTAAGCCCAAATGACATAACCAAAAATTCAAAATGTCCATAACGAGTTCGAAATGTAGTCTTCTCAACATCTTCAAAAACCATTTGAACTTGAAAGTACCCTAATATTAGGTATAATTTGGTGAAATATTGGACATTTTGAAGTTCATCCCAGGAAGCCTCTTAGAGCCTTGGCTGATTTTGGAGTGGGTTAATTCACGATTGCTTGAATTTTGGTATCATCCGCCGATACTTCATTTCTGTAGATGAAATGGCCCTAGAAAATGACCTGATTTTCACCAAAAGAAAACTTGGATCGTTTGAAGAAGTCCTTGCATTGTTGAAGTAGCCCAAAGATAGTCCGCAAAAGATAAATGTGTTCTACCCATGTTTTACTGTAAACTAGAAAGTCATCAAAGAACACTAAAACAAATTTACAGAGATGGGATTGAAATGCCTCATTCATCAAAGACTGAAATATAGAGGGTCCATTTGTAAGCCCAAAAGGCACAACCAAAAATTCAAAATGTCCATGACGAGTTTGGAATGTAGTCTTTTCAACATCTTGGAAGCCATTTGAACTTGAAAGTACCCTAATCTTAGGTATAATTTGGAGAAATATTGGGCACCATCAAGTTCATCCAAGGAAGCTGCGTAGAGCCTTGGTTGATTTTGAGGGTGGGTCAATCCCTGATTGCTTGAATTTTGGTATTGTCCACCGATACCTCATTTCTGGAGATGACATGACCCAAAAAGATGATTTTCATCAAAGGAACACTTAGATTGTTTAAGGAAAACCTTGCGTTGTTGAAGTGGCCCAAAGATAGTCCGCAAATGATAAATGTGTTCTACCCATTTTTTACTGTAAACTAGAATATCATCAAAGAACATTAAAATAAATTTACAGAGATGGGATTGAAATACCTCATTCATTAAAGACTAAAATATAGAGGGTGCATTTTTAAGCCCAAATGGCACAGCAAAAAATTCAAAATGTCCATGATGAGTTTGAAATGTAACCTTCCTAACATCTTCGGAAACCATTCGAACTTGAAAGTACCTTAATCTTACGTATAATTTGGAGAAATATTGGGTACCATCAAGTTCATCCAAGGAAGCCGCGTAGAGCCTTAGCTAATTTGGGGATGGGTCAATCCTTGATAACTTGAATTTTGGTATTATCTGCTAATGCTCCATTTTTGTAGATGGCATGGCCTAAGTAGATAATTTGATTTTCACTAAAGAATCACTTCGATCGTTTGAGGAAGACCATGTGTTGTTGAACTAGCCCAAAGATAGTCCGCAAATAATAAATGTGTTCTACCCATATTTTACTATAAATTAGAATGTCATAAAAAAACACTAAAACAAATTTACGGAGATGAGATTAAAATACCTTATTAATCAAAGACTGAAATGTAGAGGGTGCATTTGTAAGCCCAAATGACACAATCAAATTGCAAAATGTCCATGATGAGTTCAAAACGCAGTCTTCCTAACGCCTTTAGAAGCCATTCGAACTTGAAAGTACCCTAATCTTAGGTATAATTTAGAGAAATATTGGACACCATCAAGTTCATCCAAGAAAGCCGCGTAGAGCCTTGGCTGATTTTGAGGGTGGGTCAATCCCTGATTACTTGAATTTTGATAATGTCCACTATTACCCAATTTCTGTAGATGACAGGGCCTAAGTAGATAACTTGATTTTCACCAAAGTATCACTTTGATCATTTGAGGAAGACCTTGTGATGTTGAATTAGCCCAAAGATAGTCCGCAAATGATACATGTGTTCTACCCATGTTTTACTGAAAACTAGAATATCGTCAAAGAACACTAAAACAAATATATGGAGATGGGATTGAAATACCTCATTTATCAAGAACTGAAATCTAGAGGATGCATTTGTAAGCCCAAAATGCACAACTAAAAATTCAAAATGTCCATGACGAGTTCGGAATGCAATCTTTTCAACATCTTCGGAAGCCATTCGAACTTGATAGTACCCTAATCTTAGGTATAATTTGGTGAAATATTGGGTATCGTGAAGTTCATCCAAGGAAGCCTCGTAGAGCCTTGGCTGATTTGGCAGTAAGTCAGTCCCTGATTGCTTAAATTTTAGTATAGTCCACCGATACCCCATTCCTGTAGATGACATTGCCCAAAAAGATGACTTGAGTTTCACCAAAGGAGCACTTGGATTGTTTGAGGAAGACCTTGCGTTGTTGAAGTAGCCCAAAGATAGTCCGCAAATGATAAATGTGTTCTACCCATATTTTACTGTAAAGTAGAATGTCATCAAAGAATACTAAAACAAATTTATGGAGATGAGATTGAAATACCTCATTCATCAAAGACTGAAATATGGGGGTGCATTTGTAAGCCTAAATGGCATAACAAAAAATTCAAAATATCCATGATGAGTCCGAAACGCAGTCTTCCTAAGATCTTCGGAAGCCATTCGAACTTGAAAGTACGCTAATCTTACGTATAATTTGGAGAAATATTGGGCAAGTAGATGACTTAATTTTCACCAAAGGATCACTTTGATTGTTTGAGGAAGACCTTCTGTTGTTGAAGTAACCCAAAGATAGTCCGCAAATGATACATGTGTTCTACCCATGTTTTACTGTAAATTGGAATGTCATCAAAGAACACTAAAACAAATGTACGGAGATGGGATTGAAATACGTCAGTTATCAAAGACTGAATGTAAAGGGTGCATTTGTAAGCCCAAATGACACAACCAAAAATTCAAAATATCCATAACGAGTTCAAAATGTAGTCTTCTCAACATTTTCGAAAGCCATTTGAACTTGAAAGTACCCTAATATTAGGTATAATTTGATTAAATATTGGGCATTATGAATTTTGGGATTAGGTCAATTCACGATTGCTTGAATGTTGGTATTGTCCACTAATACTACATTTCTATAAATGAAATGACCCAAGAAAATGACTTGATTTTCACCAAAAGAACGCCTGGATTGTTTGAGGAAGACCTTACGTTGTTGAAGTAGCTCAAAGATAGTTCGCAAATGATAAATGTGTTTTGCCCATTTTTTACTGTAAACTAGAATGTCATCAAAAAACACTAAAACAAATTTATGGAGATAGGATTGAAATACCTAATTCATCAAAGACTGAAATATAGAGGGTGTATTTGTAAGCCCAAATGGCACAACAAAAAATTCAAAATGTCCATGATGAGTTCGAAATGCAGTCTTCCTAACATCTTCGGAAGCCGTTCGAACTTGAAAGTACCCTAATCTTAGGTATAATTTGGAGAAATATTGGGCAACATCAAGTTCATCTAAGGAAGCCGCATAGAGCATTCGTTGATTTAAGGGTGGGTCAATCCCTAATTACTTGAATTTTGGTATTGTCTACTAATACCCCATTTCTATAGATCACATGGCCCAAGTAGATAACTTTATTTTCACCAAAGAATCACTTCGATCATTTGAGGAAGACCTTGTGTTTTTGAAGTAGCCCAAAGATAGTCCACAAATGATGCATGTGTTCTACCCATGTTTTACTGTAAACTAAAATGTTATCAAAAAACACTTAAACAAATTTATAGAGATGGGATTGAAATACCTAATTCATCAATGACTGCAATGTAAAAGATGCATTTGTGAACCCAAATGGCACAACCAAAATTTAAAATGTCCATGATGAGTTTAAAACGTAGTCTTCTCAATGTCTTCGGAAGCCATTCGAACTTGAAATTACCCTAATCTTAGGTATAATTTGGAGAAATATTGGGCAACACGAAGTTCATCTAACAACTCGTCCACAATTGGGGTAGGAAATTTATCCTTCACTGTCCTGTTGTTAAGCTGCCTGAAGCATGTGAAGATAGCGATAAGGCCTTATTACTATTGATCCCGATCCTCGCAGCAAGGTGATCCTATGATCACCGACTCTGGAAGGAGGAAGTCCTTAAGGTTCTTGAAATATATTCGAAAAGTTTGTAGTGAGCTTTTCCATGGTTGCTATATGCGTTGCTCCATCTTGAATCAAATGAAACTGTGGGTATTTTTCTTTCACTAATGTTCCTTGCCGAGAAATTTGTCTCCCATTCAAGTGAAAGGTCAATGTGAGGTAGTTTAAGTCCCATAGGATGGGGCTTAAAAGTCCTAAGCCATTTTACTCCTAGGACCACATCAAATCCATCCAAGGTTAGCACAAATAAATCAAGAAGGAAAAATTTAGAATTAACCTGTACTACTCCTACACAGATGCCTAGGCTATGCACCTTTTCACCACTTGCTACAATTACTTGCAATCCAGATTTGATGGCCATTGGTAGTTTCAACAAGAGGGCGATTTGGTGACTTATAAAATTATGCATGTTTCCAGAATCAACAAGGATCAATATTTTTCTTCCAACAACCTATGGTGCAATTGCATAGTTTGAGAGTTCTTGCTTTTGGTAATTGCATGGAGAGAAATCTCAGGTTCTAATAAATTGGCTTCATCTTCGCCATTCCCTTAGTCATCCATTAAGAGGCAAAAAAGTTGTTTGCACTTATGCCCAAGTGAGTAAAGTTCATCATAAGTAAAACATTGTCCCTTCGCCCTTTGTTCAAACATCTCAACCTTGGACGATCTCCTTATAGGGGGTGCTACAACACTTCTTCCCACGTTGGATGTCGGCTTTGAATTGCTACCCATCTGTGATCTCTGTTCTTGGTTGGTTGCTAGAGATGGGGTAGTCTCGAATGATTTCGAAGCTGCCCATATTGTTTGAGGTCACCTGATACGAATATTGCCACAATTGAGTTGTATGTTCCTTTCAAAACCTTGAGCCAAATTCATAGCAATAACCAAATTAAGGGAATTTTGCATCTACACATCCACCCTTAATGTTTCAAATAAACCCGCAATGAACATGTTAACCTATTGTTCTCCCCGTACGAAAGTTGCTCTCGCAAGGAGAGTTTGAAACTTGCGTTGATGCTCTTCCACAAATCCAATTGGCTTTAGGTTGATCAACTAGTTAACGGGGGTTCAAACCTAAGAAAGCAAAAGGATTTGAATTAAGCCCAACAAAGCCCAAATTCCTCCTATTCCAATCCGTAGTACCATAATTGCGACTCTTTTGTCAAATGGAATGCAGCTAATTCCACTTTATCCTTTTCTTATGTTCATTGATGGATAAAAAGTATTTATATCCATACACTCATCCCAAAGGATCCCCACTCCCATTATAGGAAGGAAATTCCAACTTGCTATATTTGGGGATGATTGCAACTCCCTATGCAGCGACTTGATGTTCGCCGGATGATTTTGCCACGGCTCATTGTCAACTGCTCATAATCACCCATGACAACCTACTCTGATACCAAACTATTGCAGGCTCATGAAATGGATCTCATCACAGTTTTGTTAGTGGGAAAGTCTTCTTGATTTCCCCTAGTTCTTTCACTCTTCAAAGAACCTATTTTGAAAGATTTCCTAATGGTGACTTGTAAGAGATCACCAACTCCGTCTGCACTTTTCTTGACTCATGACTTGTAAGAGATCACCAACTCCCTCTGCACTTTTCTTGACTCAAACTAAGGATACCTTCATTGAATATTGTCCTCCCTTAAATAGAGAAAGGACTTAAGTACAAAAGGTAGCAATTTTTATTTTAGAATAAGAATCCTTATTTGATTACTCAATAACCAGCACCAAAATTGAATTAGCCAAATCTAACCTTGAAGAGCATATTCAGGCGTAGATCTGCAGGGAAAAGATCCCTTGTTATAGTCCTCTATTATGCCATCTTCTAACGCAAACCTGAAAGACCAGACGAATGCGTAGAATTTTGTCCAAAAAAACAGATATTCGTAGAATTCGTTCAACACGAAAATACTGATCTTTAACACAATACGACAACCAAGATCAGAAAAATAAATAAACAAAACCAGATATTGCATCAATAATCAACCAAAAGGGGACTTGTGAAACCAATTGGAGATGCGAGAGCCGCATGACCTCCAAGAACTCAATAATTAAGCCATTGCTCGATGTATCCTGTAAAAACAGATGGACTGTGTCTTAGATTTACGTGTTCACAGTTCTTAATACTCAAAAAGTAGAAGACAACAAAATACTTTCGTCCACAGTAGTTTTCAGATCTACGAAAGCCAAAATAGGGTTCAAGAATATAACCGAATAATTAATCAAATACTACAAAGAAAGAAGACGCCCAACAAGAAACCGTAGCCATAATCACAACAAACTCTGATAGCCTAGGAACCACTAATGAAACAACAATCTCTATTAGGAACATCTTCTAGGATGGCCGTAGGATTCAAGAATAGACATTTCAGCTTCTCTCACATCCTCTCCATCGGAAGTTTTCAGATATGTTAAAAGTTAAAGTCAGAATAGGATTCAAGATTACAATCGAATAATTAATCAAACACTACAAAGAAAGAAGACGTCCAGCAAGAAACAATAGCCATAATCAAAACAAACGCTGATATCGGCGGAATTTCTTCAATAAAATTACACTCCATTACGATCATCGTTTAAAAACCCATATCTTCTAAATCCAACTCCAAATCGTCTTCGTATCGGCAAATAACCGCCATACACACCAATTTCAAATCTAAGAAAACCAAAATAGGATTCAAGATTATAACTGAATAATCAACCAAAGACTGCAAAGAAAGAAGTCGTCCAACAAGAAACCGTACCCATAATCAAAACAAACTCTGATAGCCAACTGATGAAACGACAATCTCTATTAGGATCAAATTCTAGGACGACTATAGGATTCAAGATTAGCCATTGCAGTTTCTCTCACATCCTCTACATCATAGGTTTTGAGATCTATTAAAACCAGAATGGGATTCAAGATCAAAACCGAACAATGAATCAAAGGCTATAAAGAAAGACGGCGTCCGACAAGAAATAGTAGCCATAATCAAAACAAACGCTGATATCGGACGAAGTTCTTCAATAAAATCACACTCCATTACGATCATCGTCTAAAAACCCATATCTTCTAAATCCAAATCCAAATCGTCTTCCAAAATCGGCAAATAACCGCCATAGACACCAATTTCAGACCAAATATCAAGCTATTCGTCAAAGAAACATCGAATCGTCCTTTGCTTCCTACGTCTAAACATATCAAACACCATTATAAGAAGTAGAGAGTGAAAGGGAGCAAAGCAGAACCTGATTAAAAAAGGGAAAAGGTTGGCGGTAAGGTTTGCGGGGGAAGCGTATTTATAGGATTGCAAAGGCCTAAGTTGGACGGTTAAGATTATTTCTTGAAATGAGATCGGTGGGCTTTAACGGCTGTGATCTATTGTGACTAATTCTGATCTTTTTTTTTTGGTTACAAGAGGAAAAGAAAAAATTACAGAATTAAATCATGACAAAGTAAGGAAATAATATGTGATGGTAGAAATCTCCAAATGCGCAGTGGTATCCCTTCAAGCACTCCAAGCCTTGCTAAAGCATCCGCAACATGATTACGATCTCTATTGATATGAACAAATGTGACAACCCAATTCCAATCCCTCATTGATCTTATCCCATTGATAATATCCCTAAGCCAATAATTACTGGCGTCACTATTGGACGATATAATGTTGACAGCTTCCATACAATCGGATTCGCAAACAACGTGTTTATAACACTGATCCCAGACGTGTTGGAGCCCAACCTCTATAGCAAGAAGTTCAGCATGAAGAGCATTTCCAGCAATCACACTACATGAGAAACCCAACAGCTAGCGCCCATAATGATCTCTAAGAACACCACCGCCTCCCATACGATTTAAATCTTGCACCCAGCTGCCATCAACATTTAGTTTAACAGTCTCATTATTAGGTGCCATCCAAGAATTCTGGGCAACTCCAAGCCGTCCAAATTTGCGAAACTCCAATATAGAGTTCATAATTTGGCGAAGAACAAAATTAATTGGCCAATGTTGATCGTTGAAGGCATAATTATTTCGCCATTTCCATATCCACCAAAGAGCAGTGATAGGGAGTACTGAATCCTTTTGTTGCATTATAGCAGCAAACCAGTTTTGAAAAGGTATTGCATCAGTCAAATAAGGAAAAAGAGGTCTGAAGTGAAGCCAAATACTTCGAGAGAAAGAGCAACTTCTAAATAGATGATCAATATCTTCCATTGCATCACCACAATGAGGACAAGCTGCAGACTCACTAAGATTGCAGCGCTGTCTCTTACAATTGGTAGGGAGAGCATTTCTGTTGATTTGCCATAAGAAAAACCTTACCTTTTCAGGGGCTGAACATCTCCATATTAGCATCCAGATTCGTGAACTAGGGGTCAACGATTGGTTGAGCCAATTGTAACCTGATGTCGTTGTGTAGTTGCCATCGGGTTTATCCCTCCAAAGAATTGCGTCTTCCCCTACTTGATTGTGAGGAATGGGTACATTGCTAATTTCCCCTATGATGTCCGGAGAAAGTTTGACTAATTCTGATCTGTACATGAATCTAATTAGTTATGCTTAATTGAACGTATTTATTGTATTATGAAATTGGATTCCCCTAATTTAATAGAAATCATACTTGGACACAATCAATGCTCCATTGGTATCAAATATAGATTGCGTTTGGATTTGTGGTGTAATAGAGATAAGTACATATCCATCGCAGTTTTCAAACACAGTCACATGTCTGGATCTGCGATGAATAACCTGAGGTTGGAGAAAACTGCGGTGTCACCGCAGAAATTCATAAACAGAAAAAGGATTGCGGTAGGAAATTGCTTCTACGGTAAAAATTTTACTTTCCATTAATAACCTTCTGATAATTATTATTTTTCACTATACCCTTAACTAATAGAAAACAAGTCCAATGTAACGTTTTTTTCTTACTTTAATTTAATATTTTCTTATTTATAATTTAAATTTATATGACTCATAATATATTTTTATGAAATATTTTATTTACTAAATTTATTTTATTTATATTTTCTTATTTTAATTTAATATTT
>JAOQML010000006.1:2467019-2477019 GCA_027568935.1 Erythroxylum urbanii | reverse complement strand
GGTCAGAGGCAATGATACATCGATTGAGAAAGAGATCACAGAGCAACTATGAAATCAGGGAGGGACGTGACAGCTGCTTGATTTCAATTGTTAATTGTTTACTGTAAAACAGCTCAACTGCGTCTCGGATATACTGAAGAAACCAAAAAGACAATTATCCATCACCCATCACAGTTCCTCTAAAATCCTCTCCAATAATCAACCAAAAGCTAAAAGGAAGGCGTCGTCTAACAAGAAATCATAGCCATAATATAAGAAAAAAATAAATAGGATAACCGTGGGATGTAAAATTTATCAGAGCTCATACGCAAATAGCCAACAATCACTCTCTTCTCATATGATCAACATCAAAACTCAACAGCCGCCACTTATGAAGCTAACATCCAACAATGTCCCTACTTGTCTGTCCAGGAAGAAGCTGCAACAGACCTGTCAAAAAATTGCGGATACAGGAGATACACAATATATGAATAACTGCAGGAGATCAGTACACAGTAAGTTGTGAACCTGAAGATCGAAACCCTCTCCACACCAAACCGGAAAGAATATGTTCAAAGATTGAAACAAGAGGAGAGAGAGATGAAATGAAAAAATAAGCTTGCAGATTCCAGTAAACAGTAATCTCACCATTTGCTTCCGTTACAGAATACCTTCCAAATAGCTCTAATGACTGCCCCGTTATCAAAGCAAGTGACCACTTGCAGCACCACCTAGCATTATGCCCGCACTTTAAGTTCCAACTAACAAAACCAAAAATTGAAGCCAATACAAAACTTAATAAAGCCCTTTACTGTCACCGGCACTCATCTTAACAAGTACACTGCCTACACCCATAAAGCGATTGCTCCCACAGTTCTGATGGATGAGAATAAGGAGAGTTCTTGCCATCTCTAAATATGGTTTTCCATATCTAAAATTTGTAAGAAACAATAACCGAAAATTCTTCAATAGCTCACTTTAAATCCATTGTCAGACATGAGAATGTATACACCGAAAGAGATGCAGATAGACACCAAATAGACGAAACCTCCATAGGCATATACGAGTAATAACACATCACCGAGCACCCACAATATTCGTAAATTAGGAATTCTGTCAAAATGAAAAGACCGATGTCTAACATAGTGAAGAACGACATCAGAAAAACAAATAAAGAAAATCACATATTGCATCAAGAATCAACCGAAAGAGGAGACTTGTAAAACCAAGTACAGATGAGAGAGCCGCGTGACCTTAAAGGACTCGATAATTAGGTTGTTTCTCGATGTATACTGTAAAAAAAGATTGAATGTAAACAATCAAAACCAAACGGTCAGAGGCAACGCTACATCAATAATCGATTGAGAAAGAGATCACAAAGAAATCAGGTAGGGGCGCGACAGCTGCTTGATTTCAATTGTTAGTCGTTTCCTGTAAAAACAGATCAGCTGCGTCTCAGATATACCGAGAAACCAAAAAGACGATTACCCATCATCCATCGCAGTTTCTCTAATATACTCTCCAATAACCAACCAAAAGCTAAAAAGAAAGACGACGTCTAAGAAGAAACCGTAGCCATGATTTTAAAAAAAAATCTGACGGGATGCCGTAGGATTCAAGATTAGCCATTGCCGATTATCTCACATCCTCTCCATCAGAGGTTCCGAGATCTGTTAAAACCGTAATACGACCCAAGATCAAAAACTAACAATCAACCGAAGGCTATAAAGAAAGACGGCGTCCAACAAGAAACAGCAGGCATAATCAAAACAAACTCTGATATCGGATGAACTTCTTCAATAAAATCACAATCCATTACGATCATCGTTTAAAAACCCAATATCTTCCCAATCCAACTCGCACTCGTCTTCGTAATAACCGCCAAATACACCAACTGCAGACCTAATACCAAACAATTCGTCAAAGAAACATCGAATCGTCCTTTGCTTCCTACATCTAAACATATCAACCCCCGTTATAAGAAAAGAGAACTAAGGAGAACAAACCAGAAGACAACACGTAAAGGAGAAGGATGAGCGTAAGGGTGCGGAGGTGGGCAAGCGTATTTATAGAATGGCAAAGGCCAAAGTTGAGGCGGTTGTTTATCACGAACGGTTAAGATTGATTCTTGAAATAAGGTCGGTGGGTTTAAACGGCTGCGATCAATTGTGACTAATTCTGATCTGTATAGGAAAGAGAAGTCTAATTAGTTATGCTTGAAGATAACGCGTTTCCAACTTTCTTTTCCGTGTCGGACTAGGCCTGTTTATTTTCACATGAAATCGGATTCCATAATTAAAATAGAAATCATAATTTAAAAAATTCATTGAACAGTTGAACTTGAGGAAATCTTTTTGTTCTTTTGAATTTTTTATCTATTTTATATCAATTCCTATCAAAATCATATTTATTAATAAGATAAAATTATCAATAACATAAAAAAGATGTTTGAATTATTTTTAATTTATTATTAAAATCTTTAAATTTATCAATTTTTAATAAAATATATATATATTATTTAAAAGAGTATTAGTGTTTTTATCTTTTATCTTATTAAAATAATTATTGTTTAATTCGTCTTACAATATAATTACATTATGAAACACAAGTTAAAATGTTTGATCCAAACTCAATTTAATTTCATGGTAAAGATATGTTCTTATTCTTAGAAATGGAATTATTGGATCTCACCATTTGCAAGTTAAAAATAATGACTATTATTATCTCAATGTTACAATACACTAATTGAGGTATCCCTTGACATAAATGTAACTAGAGATGAATCATGACCGGTCGATCTGACTCAAAATCAAAAGGCCAGACTCAAGTTAATAGGACTTTGGACCCCTTTTTTGAAAAAAAAAAAGAACCCCAAGCTGAGTGCTTGGACTGCCTAGACCATGTCTACCCGAGGCTTGACCTCTATAAATAAAACAACGTCGTTTACTGAAAACAACGTTATTTTGGATTTTAATTTTTTAAAAAAAAGTTTTGGCTGAACTAAGTCAAATTTAGGCTCGGCTGATTTGTCTTAGGCTCAATCAAGCTGGAGCTTCGGCTGGCTTTCTAAGGTCCGATCTGGACTAGGGCCTCGCCTATTACCATCTCTAGAAGTCACACAAGTCCTATTAATATTCATAAAATTAGGCAATTGTTTTTGGATGATATAAACAATTTAACATTGATATATAAACTTATTGTGTATAAATTAATTGCTTTGGAAAATCAAAAAGAAAGTCATAACTAATGATTATTAAATAGATAATTTAAGCCTTAATTTTGAAGGCTGTTTCTAAAATAATGATTTTGAAAGTGATCCTTTAAGGGTGTTTGCTTATTATAAGCCAACTCGAAGCATATTTAATACCAATTTAGTGTCAATAATTAAAAAAAACAAGTGAAATTACTTGAGATAAGGCCACTTGTTTAGATAATCCAAGAAGGCTTGTTTACTTTCTCGAAATTCCAATCCATTTCCTATCAGTGCTCTCCACTCGTTCCTCCCCATCTCTTAACTCGGTTCTCTGCTTGTTGAGCCTGCAAATCCCATAAAAACTCGTCAAGAAATATGCTCAGATAAATCACAAGCCTTATTTCAGAATTAAAACTGGAAACCAGAATGAATAGAAGCACCAACTTCTCTGTTCCAGTTAGTGAGTGAAATGATGACTATCAGAATTGCTGTCTGTAAGACAATCCCTGAGATCATGCCTGACCATATACCCTGCAGAACACAAGTTGATACTTATATCAGGTGAAAGAAAAACAATCAATGCAGTTGGTATACGAGCCTATTCATGGAAAAAGTACTGTCTTATAAGATCTCTACACTCTATTTAAATCGAGTCTGTTACTGTCCGTCAAGTAGTTCATTCGAATTACGTGATTCACTAACTTGTTAAGCAGATTCCACAGATATAAGAAATAAAGTATTGTCTCCCAAATAGAGATAAAGGAAGTGTAGTGTGATTTACCATAACTCCAAAAGCAAAAGTGAAGCCCAAGAGTATGCCAGCAGGCAATCCAGCTATGTAATAACATCCAATGTTGATGTATGCAATAAGAGCTTGCCATCCAGCTCCAATTGCAACCCCTGAAGAGGAATGGAAATTCTTACTTTTGTAAAATGCTATACTTGTTCCTAAGTTCTAGAATTCAATGGGTTTTGTCCTCACCGGATAGAACAGGTTGAAGGCAGTTCAGAAGTGCACTGACCCCAAGCAACGTAGCAAGTTTGGTTGTCTCCTTGGCAACAGCTTCACTGTTTGTGAAGAGGTACGGGAAATACTGTCTTGTTGATAGAACAAGAGTCATGCAAATAGCACCTATAGCCAATGCTGTGATGGAGACCACTACCACTGAAAACTTTGCAAGACGAGCATTGCCAGCTCCAAGTTCATTTGATACTCTAATACTGTTAACAAAATAAGAATGTTACCATTTTTCACCTGATAAGTACAATAATGTCCTTGCAACCAGTTGTTTCCATGTTTTAATTGAGAATTGTGCAGAGCCTAAATTTATGGGATAAAAGATAGCAATAGGTTAGGTAAAATCGTAACTTTTGTAGTTTAATTAAACTAAAGATCAAAACGATGTCATTTTGATAAAATTATTCTAGAGTTAATAAGATAACATCATTTTAGTCATTTAGTTCTTAAATCATTATTACAGAACAACGTTGAAATTATTCTAGACCGATTCGATTTAGGTCTAAGCCAGGCTAAAATTGTCATCCCTACATGGGATATTCAAGGTTTTCAGGAAGCCTGCAGGCTCTGTTCTAACTCTTAACAAAAGGGCAGGGAGCTCACCTTATTGCAGCATTGAACCCGATCGATATCATTGCAATCCACCCTTGTATGTTCATGCTGCAAAATTGTGATAGAAAGTTGATTCAGAAACGAATAATATCCAGATTAATACTCAGTTCTAATTAAGACTATAAAATTAAAAAGAAACCATAAATATGAGGTAATTAAGTTCTTAAGTATTACCAGATAGAGACAGCATCAACTGCTATGAGAGGATTAGGCAGATGACCAGTTATCACAATCAGTATCATCAGGTACCAAAATTCCAAGCTGAAATTTAATTATTTACCAACAGATATCAGCCGTGCAGTTCAAACAACCCACCAACCAGAAGTACAAAACCCGAAGGAGAAATGCTACCATAACATAACAGCAGATGCTAATGAAAGCTTGACAAAACCCCACAAATCTGCAAACGCCAACCATGAAAATCCGCTCCAAGCACCATCTGATTTGGTAATGAAAATGTAGATCAGCTGCAAAATAACTATAAGCCACCATGAAGCATTTAGAGTGATTGCTGCTCCAATTAAGCCCCACCCAAGCTTCAGTATTAACAGCCAGCTGAAAAATATGTGTAAGACCAGTGTCAACGCTGAAATCCAGGAGATAACCATGACTTTCCTCTGTGCTTGGAGAAACTTTTGTATGGGAAAATTGAATGCATAAGCGAACAGTTGTGGAATCATCCATAGAGCAAATTTTCCTTCACAAAACCATGGAGACAGGTAAGCAACTGTTTTTGGCGCTATAGGAAACTGAAAACCTATTTGGGCTATAAAAAGGCCTAAGACCTATTTGTTAAATAGCAGGCCCAATTCATTTTTTGCATATTCATAATTCTCTTTTCAAGAACTAACCAATCGTAATTTAATTTGTCCAATCAATAATTCAACTTATTATTTTTATTATTATTATTATTTTTTATTATTTTTTATTTTTTAAAATAAGTTATCAAGTTGGTCCATCTTTTATTATCAGCAGTCAATTGATTATATTCAAAATGGTGACACCGTGACAATGGCATTGCACATAACATACACCTTATCTACGGTTTGCTAATTATATTAGTGAAACATGTTTAAAAAAACTAAGAATATTCAATTTATTAAGTGGTTGAGTTGACTTTTAAATAAAAATATTATAAGATTCGATACCGGTGGCAGAAGGGAAGCACATTGTTCTAAGTTTAAATATATTTGTGACATGAAGCACGAACTTATAATAGATCTAGGTCAGGACTTGTTCGACAGACAAACCATGTCCGACATTGATATTATATACAAGGTACCTAAACTTTGTTGTTTGGACCAGAATCAAACGATGAAGTAGAGGATCGATGAAGCAGAGATAACAGTAAAAAAAACAGTACTGACCTGCAGCGTCTGAAATTTGATTGGTCTCTCCAAATACCTTCAAGATGGGAGGAGCCCAGACATAGATTGGAAGCAAAAAGCAGGCAGTTGCCACCAAAATGACCCATGATCTTTGCATGTATATACCCAGCATTCTGTATTTTCCTGCACCATATGCTTGGCCACACAGAGTCTCCAGGGCACTCCCCATTCCCAACTGCATGATCAATCAAGAGTATATTAGGTCTTATGATCTATGGTTTGATTTTCCTTACAAAACTAAGACTATGCTAAACCCGTTTTTTGCTGTGTGTGGATCAAACATCATATCACTTTCATGATTCCATAAGCTATATCTTCCAAGGACATGTCTAAGAGGGTATATGGTCGAACTCACCATGACTCCATAGGCTAGACCTGCAATAACCGAGTTCTCAACGGACACGGCAGCCAGCTCAAGCTCTCCCACAAGACCAGCGAAGGTCTGAGTCAGTGCTCCGAGTGAGTACTGACTGATGGCTGTGAAAATCGCCGGACCTGCAAGCTTCCATAACCTCTTCGACTCGTCACCGAACTCTTTAGCGGTCACAGTGAAACGTCCTTCTTCGTGGCCGTTGATATGGTTCTCCTCAAGCAGCGGAGCGTCCAAGGCCATAGCTTCTAGTTAGCCCCTTTGTGTTTGTTGTTGTGCAAACGCTGAAACCTATGCTGCGGCCAATAACTCTCTCTCTTGTATATAAAATGCCAGGATTTGTCCTTTTCACGCCTTTGGTTGGGTGCAGGCCAAAGTGATTGTTATATGTTGACTAAGAAGGTAATGTATATATACGAATATGATGTTTCGGGATGGAATATTTCTACTCACGTAAATAGATTTGTCTTTACTTTCATTAACGCTGGAACTACCTTGCGAGTTGACCATGGTGTAGTAGGAGTCACTTTCCTGTGTTGGAAACAGAAGCCTCTTGAGGGGACCAAACCCAGACATATCACTTGCACTGTTCATCGGTTGAAATTATTAAGTAGCAAAACCAAAAACAAATACGCAATCTCTTTGTCTTGTTAGCTTGGAAGTTTTCTAATGCTGAAATCACCCACCAAAGATGAAGATTTCTACTGGTGAAATCACCCAACAAAGATGCTCAGGTGTTGAGCGCTTAATTGGCTATGAAATCCATCAAAGTTGTTAGGAAATGACTACTCGCTTATTCTGTGTGTGACTTGCCAAGTTAATGAAAAAAATAGTATATATGAGTTATTACAACAACTCATATATCTTTCGACTTGAAGCATGTTTCAATGTAATAACTCATATATCTTTCGACTTGAAGCATGTTTCAAACATATCATTGAGTATATATTTCATTTAGACACAAATTATTACAACAACTCATATATCTTTCGACTTGAATTATGTTTCAAAAATATCATTGAGTATATTTCATTTAGAGACAAACTTTTTTGACTTGAATTACATTATTTTAATTTATTTCACCAAATTAACTCGATTTTAACATCATATAAAATAAAAAATGTACTTTTATCATCTGTTGTTAACAATTCTCAGTTCGTAAAGACATATTTCTGGCGATAAGTGTTACAAGTAGCACTGAAGTCTTGTTTGGTTGTTGGCTGATCAGTCAAAAAATAGTTGATTAACTCAAATCAGCTGGTTGACTTTATAAAAAAATTGTTTAAGTTGTTTGGTTATCAGCTAGTTGGGTTAGCTGATTCGACCCAACCAGCTGATTTTTGAGAAACTCTCTTACATGAACATTTTAACGAATCAACTGATTTTTTTTATTTTAATGTCAATTTTGCTCTTCTAGTTTTCTCCTTCTTCCTTTCTTGGCTTTTTCATTGCGTCTCTCTATTTGGATCTTAGATGTTTACGTTTTTTTTATCTTCTTCTCCCACAACAATTTTGTATTTCGCTTTGTCAATCATGAGCAACGAATAATAAGCCCATTACTCAACTCTACTCTTTCTTTCTCCTTTTCTTCCAAGTTTATTTTTTATTTTGTTTGAAATTCTGTAGCGATTATCTATTTAACTTTTTGGGTTTCTGTAGTGATTTTTTGGAAGAATATCAGTATCTTTCTTTCGTAACAATTTCTCAGTTTATGTTCATTGTCTTATGGCTGAAACTATTCTATTGATACTGATAGACTTCATGCAGATAGAAGCTAATAAGTTATCATGCTTCCTTTTTAATTCAAAATTCCTTGTTTACGTATCCTTGGATTTTGGCCTTATGATGTCCACCTATTAGCACATAGTAAAATGGTTGCTTTGTATTTCCAATGTTGTGAATGATGTTGCTTTGTGGAATCCGTCAACAAGAAAGCATCTTATTCTGCCCTCTTTGCCTTTTGGACTTAAACGGTACTATGGGACTTGTACTTGTAGAGTTTATGTTTATGGATTTGGTTATGATAGTATTCATGATGATCACAAGGTTGTGAGGATTGCTCAGCTTGTGGGAGCTGAACCTAAGGCTTTTGACTCTGAGGTCAAGGTTTATAGTCTGTACTGAAAACTTTGACTCGAACATCGCCAATATAGTGGTCTCCTTGAATTTAGCTACACTGGATTATTGTGAAGTGTTGCAACCAGAACCTGTGGGTACAAATTTTGACATAGACCTTGGCGTTTTAAGAGACTACCTCTGTTTAATGGCAAATTTTCGAAGGGAGCGTACTGATGTCTGGGTGATGAACAGGTACGGTGTCAAGGAGCCATGGACTAAATTGTTCTCCGTTGCACAACATGAAGTGGTTGGAATTCTTGGGTATCTCAAGCCTTTGGCTTATTCAAAGAGTGGAAATGAGGTCTTGGTGGTTCAGGATGATAGAGAACTTTTTAGGTATGACCTAAAACGTAAACAAGTAAAAAATGTTTTCATTTGTGGTACTCCACGAATCTTTGAAGTGGACATTTTTGTCGAAAGCCTTGTTCCACCCCATGTTAGTTAGAAGGTCTGACGTGAACATGGATTATGGAAATGAGGAGCAGAAAAACAGGAAGAAGAGGTAACTCATTATACGGTGTGTGACTATATAGGTCAGCTTCCTATTTATACATCTCAACTGATGTAACTAAATTTCATATGTCCCTTTGGTGAGCAAGGGATGATTTCCTGTCAGAGGGTTTCAAGTTGATCTTATAAGAAGCATGAAAAAATTCAGAGGAATACATAGGTATTTACTTACCTATGTTGTGATATTTAAGCGGACCTGAACCAGAGCATTGTGCTTTCGAAACTGGGGAGTTTATTAGGACTAGTCTGTTGCAGATAGCATCAAATTAAATTTGACTTTACATTTTCTTTCGCCTTTTCTGACAAGCTCTATTTAATTTTGCGTCTTTGCTTTGTTTTGCAGGAAGAAAATTTGAAACAACAGAAGAAGCAGGTTAATCATGGTTAAATAATTGATGAGAACTAGTTGAGATTCCCCTGCTGTTACATTAGTGAAGTAATAACCTCTTTCAGTTTTGTTTCAAATGTTCATACGGTTGGCTCTAGATATTCAAGGCATTGTATATTATGTGAAAAGTCTTTATGTAACTTCCCAGGCTCTGAAACTCAATGGTTGTGCCAACTGCTGCTTAACATTTTGCCTTTGGCACAGCTAGATTTGTTACGGATTTTTAGCCTAACTAGGGAATGCTCAAGTTAAGTTGCCTTCTAGTTGCCTTGCTGGATAATATAGATGTTTCTCGTCAATTTATGGATTGAACTTGTAGTATAATTAAATTGGAAATTAAAAAATTGAAAATAAATTAATTAAAAAAAAAATCAAGTAATTTTTGAATTGATAAAAAATATATATTAAAAAATTTCAAATTAAG
>JAOQML010000006.1:2391973-2409488 GCA_027568935.1 Erythroxylum urbanii | reverse complement strand
ATTTACAATTAGAATTTAAAATTATTATGTTAAAAGAATATTTTTGAATAAATATGTATGATATTAATAAGATGACAAAGAACTTTATTTTTGCAGTGGGTAATCGAATTCATGCCATTTTGTTAATGAAACATCGTTAAGAGTAAACCATGGATATGGAGTAGGTTTATAGATATAAGTTATTTGTAGTCTAATTGGTACATTTGTTAATGTTAGAATTTTTAGTAAGGGTAGAATGTAGAGTCCATTAACAAGAATTGAGCTTGGGTTAATTATTGTCAAAATTATTAGAACTAGTCATTTGGATAGTTGATCCTTACCATTTATAAACCCTTTAATATTTTATGTTTAATCAATATGGAATTCTCTAACAATTAACTCAGCGTCATCAAACTCATGATCGACTTCTGTATGTGATTGAGAAAAGTGTGGAACAACCGACATTATTTGAGATATTTAAGTGAGTTCATAGGAGTAAATAATATTTTTTAAGAAAAGAGAAGTAAAATAAATAATGAAACCATTGGATGAAGAAGTAGAAACTAACAAGAAAGGAAGTGGTTAGTCGTCATTGAACTCACCTTAAAGATAAGATGGATGGTTCAATTGTCGTCATCCAGTTTGGTTGGAACCATATCGACGACAACATTTACCTGATGTCTTTGCGTGTGTTAGGTTTTCTTTGCAAATTCAAACGTATAAGCGTTAGGTATGGAAAATTTTATCTTTATCTAATAAAATTTTTACATTTTTCATGAAAGTAAACCTAAATTTTACTATTCACAGTCTTAAGTTTTTCTTTTTAATCATGTTTGAATTACATATCTTAGCAAGAATACTTAAACGTACTAAATCAAAACTTTATACAATAAGTTATACAAACTTAGATTAATTATGATAAAGTCAAGATAAAACTAATGTTTTAAAAATAAGGACGGAAGTTAAATTGTTAAGATAAGATGTTTAAGATTTAAAAGGTTCAATCGGTATAAGATAACTATAAAAAGAACGTGAAATATAATTGAAAACAATTATCCTTACAATTTTAAATAAAAATTAATTTATTTATTTTAGTTTATAAGAACTTATTATTTTATAAAAATTGAGCGATTAAGTAAACAATTGATAAGTTTTTAACAATAAAAGTTATTAAAGTGCTGAATTATAATGTTGAAGATCGACCTGAAAAATTAAGCAGTTCAAAATTTTTACAATTGAATCGACTGAACTGATTGAATTTAATCATGGGTAAAATTACACTCAATTTTAGATATGAGATGGGAACGAGATTTTCTGTGCCCATAATCCTGTGCTAATCCTATTTCAGGCGATCTTATTTATAGAAATATGTGGGATCCAAAAAAATGTATGAATGAGATCGATTGGAACAGAATTGGCACAGGATTATAGGCACAGAAGATTTGATCCCTACGAGATGGACGTGGTTTGATGAAGACGCTTACATAATTTTATGTCTTTTGCTGGAATCAAACGAAGGCTACTTAGGGTTGGTTGAACCGAAAGTTGAAACCCCATCTGATTCACCGACCGACAACACCTCTTTAATTCAAGGAACCAAGCAACTTGCAATATCTCTCTCTCTTTTTTATTTTCTCCCTAACGTTTTGTTACGTTTTTAACATCATAAAAAAGCCAAATAAAGACAAAAAAAGCATTCTCGGTTCTTGTTTTGCGACAATAGTGATAGTTGATCAGACGCCAATCTCTTGCTTGAGACCTTAGTAGTCCAAATCCCTTTACTACTACATTAAGGACCTACAAGAAAAAGAGAGAGTACTTTGTTTTTATACATTCCTCTGTATAAGATATATAAGCAATCATATTGCAATTTTAATATATATAGATAATTAATAATGTTAATTCAGTTATACCAAATTATGGTAACGATTGGCATTGTGGTATAAAAAAGACAAGGAGCTAACAAAATCTTGTTCAATCATTTTCGGTATTCCTCTCCAATCCAATAGGATTGACTAGCAAATTGAGTTGAAGAAGAGGAGAAACCAAATTTAGTTATGGATGGAAGTACATGAACTTAAGGAGTGAATCCAGTGTGACATTGGGGAGTAGTGGAAGCACGTGCAAGTTTAACCACCATAGGAAGTGCGAAAGTGGGAAGTTGTGAGGTGATGTTTGCCATGTGAGGACTCACCATTTCTTAATTTGTTTCGATCAATATTCACAATGCCATTCCTTTCTTCATTAATTCGTACCCTGGAGTGGCATGTGAGTTGATACCATTTTCTGCAATGATCGAGCAACCCTTCTGCTAAATTCCTGTGTTTCATCCAATATGTTAACCCTCCTCGATCAAGACCCGTTAACCTTGGCAGAGGAATCTTTTCCTTAGTTTGTCTTCCATTTCCCATGTTAGTACACAATGTTTCAAACACAAACTCTTGAAATTACATGTCTTAAGAGTACATTGGGACCTTCGTATACAGTGAAACTAACACAAAGGGAAAATGCATGGGAGATTGTAATATCAACTTTCACTTTGTGATATAATCACGCAAAGGTTGCTCCAAACTTGCATGGTTGTTCTAAATTTATCTATTATTAGTCATGAAAAGGAAGGGCCACTTAATAAGTTGCTTAAACATGATGAAATACTCATATCTAGTAAGATAATTACTGTCAGATGCTTACAAAGAGAGCTCTGAATCTTGTAACGATCATGAAAAGAGTACATATGTAGATCCAAAGTTCAAAACCTTTCTATAAGTTACTTCAGAGTCCTAACAACAACTACCAACCTAACCATCCTATTATCTTCTTTATTCTCAGTTCCGAGGTTCCACTCTCTTCCTTTCATCTCCTTCCTGATCCAAGAACCAAAAGACCAATAATGGCAGTTAGCTCCTGGTGTTATTTTCTTATGCTTCTATTCTCCATAGGTAGGTACCAATATTCATGCACAACTGCATGCAGTTTCGGTCTCCGGAGTTCTAGGATTAAACACGCAATTCCTGAAGTATAATGTTGGAGTTTCAGTCGTTCTCATCGTTCCATAAGTATCTGATAGTTCCATTTCGCAGATTGTTATTTATATTATTCGAATATGGAAATTTTAGTGGCATCTTCTTCTTCATTTGTTCTCCCAAATTTGATATTTTTCAACTCAAAACACTTGCAGGAAACATAGTTAACGCAACAGTCTTCACTCTCCAAAACCTCTGCACCTACACAATATGGCCTGGAACCCTCTCCGGCAACAACGCCGCCACTCTCGGCGACGGCGGTTTTGCATTGCCACCGCAGTCTTCCGTCCAATTCCAAGCACCACCAGGTTGGTCCGGCAGGTTCTGGGCACGAACCGGTTGCACATTCGACCACTCCGGCGCCGGAAAATGCATCACAGGAGATTGTGGCGGCACCCTAAAGTGCATAGGCGGCGGCACTCCTCCGGTGACCTTAGCAGAATTCACTATCGCCACAAACCCTAACGACAAAGACTTTTACGACGTGAGTCTCGTAGACGGTTACAACGTTGGCTTAGGTGTGAAGGCAGTAGGTGGCAACGGTAACTGTCAATACGCTGGTTGTGTCGCGGATCTTAACGGTAACTGTCCCGAAGAGTTACGGGTCACGGATTTGGGTTCAGTTGTTGCTTGTAAGAGCGCTTGTGCGGCGTTTAATTCTCCGGAGTTTTGTTGTACCGGAGACCATGCGACTCCGGATACTTGTTCGCCGTCGCAGTACTCGGTGATGTTCAAGAATGCGTGCCCGACGGCGTATAGTTATGCTTACGATGATGCGTCCAGTACTTGTACTTGTTCCGGGCCGGATTATTCGATAACGTTTTGTCCTACCGGGTCCGGATGACTTGCTCATGTCAATGCTCTCCTTTTTTGATTGCTGACTTATTCCATCAAAGTGAATGATATTTTCAATTCAAAAGGTTCGTATTTTCTCGTAATCATGCATTTTCCGACTCACCAAACAAAAATCCAAAGAAGGGCAGACTTCAATTTTCCCAGAATTTAGACTTTTTATGAAATGCTAACATTCATATCAACAGCAAATATCATATTGATCCTGCAATTTATGTAACTATGTTCATATCAACTGGAATTGTCATTCATGACTTGCATAACAGTGTAAAGTTAACAGAATTAAGAGAAAAGCTTTACATAAAAGAACAAGAAAAACTTGAAGATTCTGATACTTTCAAGGCCTTCGGCCGAATGTTTGATCACTTCACTAGTCAACAAGCTT
This sequence comes from Erythroxylum urbanii, assembly GCA_027568935.1. Taxonomy (NCBI): domain Eukaryota; kingdom Viridiplantae; phylum Streptophyta; class Magnoliopsida; order Malpighiales; family Erythroxylaceae; genus Erythroxylum; species Erythroxylum urbanii. Next base: position 2,405,249 of record JAOQML010000006.1, on the reverse strand, counting down.
TCTTCCTTTTTTTTTCTACACTCCACTGTTCTTTTCAACTTCATTTTAAAGCATACATTTCCAAATTTTCTCTACAAGTGGCTTTCATCTTTTAAAGCCAAATGTCACCCCAATTCTCTTTGGGATGAGCACCAGGAAGACCTACACCTAAGAGCACAAATACAACTGCCCACCATTTTTTCCTAAAAAAGGGCCCTAGCAAGATTACAAGCAAAAAACAATTATGCAGATAAGAAAGATTAAAACATAAAAAGGGTAAAGATAACTACAGTTGCCTATATTTTACAGACGTTCCCGTGTTCGAAGTGTTACTTGAAAATAAGCTACTCCGCAACCGATTGAACCATGATGCTTTCATATCACCGGAGCCTGTGCATTGGCCGTCACCTTCTTCCTCACTGCTGAAGAGGGTTTGGTCTGAGCAGTCAAGCGATGCTCCACAGGCTAAATTATAAGACTGACATGCAGAATGGCATACTCGAAGCCTGTTATCGCCATCTTTGTCACACTTCTGGATTGAGATCTGGCATGTAGTAACAATAATTGTCAAGGCGTGTTAAAGATATGATCATCATGCATCAGGAAAATGTCAGAAGTATGTGAGGCCAAAGCCAGGGAACAGAATTTACCCAGCAGGCCAGTCGCTTGGCTGCCGTATCACAGTAACTGCTGCCGAATATATTAAATAATTTCCGGGCACCACTTGGGAACAAGCGATGATAGTTAGGCATGACTACAACTTCCTCCAGCTGCTGAAGTATGCTCGGTTCACTAGGTGCACAGTGTTGACCAGATATGTCACTCTCCAACACATTTTTGCAAACTGAGAGACTTGAGAAAAGCATGGAGCTGTTCTGGCAAGTGTAACCAGCATAATCTGAGCAACGGAATTCACAAACTCCATTGTCACAGACTCCACCATGGAGGCTGCACTGTTCATCACAAACAGCTGTATATAGTACCGCAAGAGCAATGTAAGAAAGAGAATAGCAACTTTTACGAGAAGGTAAATTAAAAGGTAACGTGCATGTCTAGAAGCATTATCTGCTTGAACTATCATAAAGAGTAAAGTTTGGAAGACAAACGCAAGCCACAACAATCGTCAATATCAATAATAGATAGCTGCAGAAGATTTAAGAGACACACATATAACCTGCATAAACATTCTATATTCAATAGTAAATTACAAGACTTCCCGTATGTTACTGAAATGCTAATATTGCCAGTACCTACTCAAACCATTTCTAATAGTGTTCCGGCCCTTTTTAGAATTAAAAAAAATACTAATACCAACCTGACTATTAACTCTCCATCACAAACATAATTGGGTCCAATGAAGTCAAGTATCAGTTAAAAATATCATAAAAAGAACATATGATTAAGGAGAAAAATATTCCTTTTAACCGTACACTAGAGAAAATAAACATTTTTAATTACCTGTTGAGCAGTCAATACCAGTATAGCCATTATCACATTTACAGACACCATTTGAAAGACACTTGCCACGCCCATTGCAGTTGGCAGGGCAGGAACCTGTTAAGGGGATTTAAATAAACTATATCTTCAGTCCAATTAAAAAGAAAAGAAGTATGTTTCATAAGAAATAAGCTTCAACTTTTAACTAAAAAGTGATTTGTTAAACATACCAATAATCAGTAAGTTGAAAATCAAAGATATGGTTGCAATAGCTTACGTTTACTACAATCACGACCATGAAATCCAAGGAAACATTTACACCGTCCATCTACACAATCTCCATTATAATTACATGAACTGGGGCATTGTCCTGATACAGCAAGTGAGCCTATGCCGCAGAGGTCATGGTAAGCAGGGCAAATCAGCTCACCTACATATGGAAAAAGAAAACAACAAGAACATATACATGAATGATTTTGTAAAGCAACACAGCTTAATAGATTAAAACCCATACTTACCATTAAAGCCAGGGAACTGAACAGGTCCACCAGATTCAGGACACGCTTTCCAAATACCATCCACAGCAACCTAAAGGAACAAGATCCAAATCAAAAGGATCATTGCATGGATAGTTTCACTTAATTTCTTCATAAAAGCAAGACTCCTTCAAGAAACTCTACTTATGCATTTTATAAATTACACTATCGCACCCAAGTTGCAATAAAATGAACAAAAACTTCAAAGCATACCTCAAGAGAGTTGTTCACACATCTGTGCTGATAACAACCATTTCCTTGGGTCATGGAACCTCGTACAAACCCAGTTCGTACAAGTGATGAGGCCATACATCTGTACATGTTCAAGGAAAAACTACTTATCAGTAAATTTTACTCAACAGTCTCGAGAAAGCTGTAAAAAGTCTCACCTGGAGCTACTTCCTCGTACTTCACCCAGCATTCTGTCAGGTGCCCGGGCACTGTTGGTGTCTGTACATGATCCGTCAGAATACGCCACAAAGTAAGTACAATAATCAGCCAATGAGGACTGCCCACCTGCAACAACAAAATAATAAACATGAATACACTAGTACTCTTGTTGACCCTTTTTATCACATCATAATAAAGAAATGGCAATCTCAAAAAGTAAAAAAGCAGCGCAAAGTTCCTAAAAGGAAAAACCAAAAGTAAAAGCACATATTTCATTTAATTCCAAAAGACAAATCAAAGTCTACTAGCAGTCTAAATCATCAAGCCAAATGAGGATCTTGTGAAAACATAGTGACAAGCGTTTGCAAAAATCAACCAAACCAGAACCATATTTAAGGGCAATTAAGTTATTCAGTGGGAAGAATATAAAGAAAAACTGAAACCATCATGTAGAGGTGATCCAAATCACAACATATAATGAGTCTTACTCATAATAATCAAACAATGAAAAGTTTCCAAACTCCAGAAGCAAGAATTGATAGACTTGCACAGTCGCATAACTCAATTACAGTAAACAAAAGAAGTTTCATTCTAAATAGAAAACCTTTATTTGCTTGTGGAAAGTAGCGGGCCCACTGAGGGAGATCTCCACTATAACTGATGATTGGACAGTAACCTTCTGCCTCCCTATTGTAAGTACAGCCAGACAACTGAGTTGTATTGCAGCGATACGCCCCCTTCCAGAAATTGCAAGGGGAAGTAACGAATTCAGTTCCCTGATTGCGACCCCAATCAAGACGATCAGCCATGCTATAATTAGCCTGGTACCATCCACTATCTTCCAGTAATGCCAAGGTCATTTTTGAAACAACAGATCTTGTATCCACAGATCCAGTCATGATCTCATTCATCAGAAGCCTTTTCTCCCAATGTGACCCTGCAGGCAAATCAAGAATAAGCCACAAAGTAGACACTTATAATAAGTTAGCACAACTTTTTAGAATCAGCATAATTTGCACTTTACATAGGATGGAAATACTATTCCTTAATGATAAAGGTCACCATTAAGATCAGTTATACACTTCAATTGTGACTAGGTTTACATAAAGCAACTTATGTGAAAGAACCACCTCAGAATCAGAAAATGAGTACAATAAACAGAAAGTTACAGGAAAGAAAAGCAAAACCTGATGTGCCACGACCTCCTCCATCTTCAAGCTCCAAACCAGTAAAATTCTCTGAGAAAGCCTGCCAATAGAAGACTCATAAAAAACTTTGTTGAATTTGAAGGGTTGTAGGGGAAAAAATTGACCGTGCTATTCCAAACATATTGTCGACAGATTAAATATGTTGTCAGACAATTACCCCATAATGATGCCGCGAATGCATGAGAACACGTGGAAGGACCACGCGTGTTACCATCCGCCCAAGTTTTTCATCCATGACCTGTTCGGTAACCTGAATATTGAATATCAGATGCAACTATTAGCTGCAGATTAATTTGAGGGATCTTCACCAAAATGGATAAGAAATATAAAGTAATGTCAACCTTAAAATTCCCAGCATGTTAACTTTAAATGAATGTTGAACACCAAAAAACTGGATCTCAAAATAAAAGATTGCAAGATTTGCAATTAAAATAACCAAAGCCAATGAAAGTACTTTTACTATCCATTAAGTCACTTTTTTGAGAATGCATTACAACATGACATGGTTTTTACCCGACTACGTCTTCTTTTCCTGTCATCCCTAAAATGCGCAAAGGCATGTGGATCAAAGCCAAGAACGTGCATAACCTGGAAAGTTAAAGAATATGCTAATCATTACATGTAAAAAAGAACCCCACAAGTTCCCAATCCCATTAACTGACAACTAAAATGACCTCGTGAATGAGGGTTGCCGAAAGTAGACTTTCCGCTTCAGCTGTTAAATGTCGTGGAGCAACATTCACATGTCCTACAAAATGAAAACAAGTGACATTTCAAATATGCAAATACATGGCGCACACTTGTACAAAATTTGTTCAATCAGAAAACTACCAGCAATTGCCCGACCCCATTGATCACGTTCACAGGCCACTGCCCAAGCAAGAGTGTTTCCAGTGGTAGGTCTTGTTGTGACCAAAAGAACCAAGTCTGCATCTGTCACACCCTCTGGAAAAAATGACAAGATATTCAATGATTAGCACAAAAGATGTCAAGAAAAAAGTGCTATGTCGGACCAGAACAGCTCCAAAAGATTCACCAGAACAAAACAATCACAACAGTAATACCTTCCACATATTCCCGGGGAAGCTGGACACCTCCATCTTGTCCACAAGCAGAATATCCACTTAACCGCAAATTACCCTTCACAGGCTCAACAGCCAATGCTCTCCTAAACCAATCAGCTGTTTGCCCTAGAGCCTGTACAGAAGCATTTCAAGTAAACAGATCCAGTATGTGTGAACCTTCTTTCATCATGTTTTGTCATTTTGGTTCAACAGTACAAGAACATATGGAAATATTGTCACAGGTTTATCAAGGAAAATAACATGGACAGTTCTAACCTTACGAAGGCGATGCCGTTTGTCCTCCCCAGTTATATCATCCAAGGTGCAGTTATACCAACAGTCACCATAAATTGGGGGATCCTCGTGAGGATTGCAAGAAGGGTTTCCAGGAACAGAAGTTACAGGAGGCTCCCCAAGCTAGTAAAAGAAAGGAAACAAACCTAGAATCAATCGTATAGCTCAGATTAACAAATGCACAACAATAATGAAATTACTTGTTACACATACCTTCACAACATCACCAACTTTACGACAATCCCTATCAGGTGAGTGACCGACAGCATCATAGTTGAGAAAAATCCTAATTGGTTGCTTTGCATCAATTTGCTGGACTGACAAAGTTGATAGACCAAGCAATGCCCTCCCTTTTCCATGAAGGGGTTTAAAAATTTCAGGCTGATCATAAACCTGCGGGGTAACAGAAAATACTACATGACCAGGTCCCCCCCTTTGTTCAATTATCTGGTCATGAATACATGAATGAGATGCAACGCTTCCAGTTTCCTTTTGTGCACCTTGCCATTGCAATTGGTGCTTTTGGGTTTTCGCATAAGAATCTTCAACAGATAGTAATATCAGTGCAATCTGTTAAAATAAAAACATGTTAATAGGAAAGGAAAAAAAACATGTAACTGCAGAAATTAAAATAAAAAGTTAAAACATAAAACTTTTCAAAACCTCATATTCAGGGCAAAGACAAAATATGCTATCAAAAACTTGAAGAAAAGCAACAAATCTATACATACCAAACACATATTAACTAGCACCAGAACAAAGGTAAAATTTCAAACTCGGTAAAGCTGAATTGAGTCGTCAACTAAAAACCAAAGCAAAGAGATAAAATCCAGCCAACTTAAACCAGGCAGCCCAAAATTTGACAAAAAGAACTCCTTTCCTCATTAATTATACTACCGTCAACAGTTGAAGAGAAGTAATCTTTGAAATAAAAAGGAAATTTTAGGGAAAGGAAGGAAGGAAAAAGTAACTCGCAAAAGGGGATCTTTAAACCCAAATCTCCCAACAAACAGAAAAAGAAATTACAAAATGGAATAAGCAACAGTGGTTACGTTACACATATAACTTTCATAACTTCATTGCCGCAAACGAACCCCAATCCCATATCTACCTATAAGACTTACAAATCTCTTGACCATACACTTGAGCAAATAAATCCCAAATTTCCTTCCATTTCACTCAGATTGTCCACAACCAAACGAAGGCGGACATTTCTTCATTCATAACTCAACTTAAACCCTAAATCTCACATTTTTAAGAACGCAAGAAAAAAAACAGCAAATCAAACCCAATAAAAGGGAAGGAAGGAAATATAAAGAACTTACCTGGAAGACAACGACTGCAAATCTGAGCTTAGCATCTAACTTATGCACAGTACATGTGCTACACCGAGTTAACCCCTCCATGAAATGCCAGCAACCCCGAACTAAACAACTTCGATTCCATCAAACCGCCAGCGATTTCCCGATCGGCTTCAACAACAAGAAAAATCGCTGGCTCTCCCGCATTTCAAATGCTATAATCCAAAAAAAAAGAAAACTGGAAATCCCTTTAATTTGCAGTACCACAAATTGGGTTTTCTCTCTAAAGCTTCTTTGCTTTTCTGAAGAAGACCCAAATGGGGACAGAGAACAAGTAAAACTTAGCAACAGTCTCCCGTCTGGCAGAATTGATTAATGGGTTAGTACAACAAACTTCGCTCGAAAACGAGGTGGTCTTTAATGTAACATCGAACATGTACTCACTTCGAATCCAAGGATTACGTTGGGTTTGTATTTGTAATGAAGAGAAACAACAAACAAGTGACAGACAGTGAGCACAACACAAACCCAACCTTCAAATTTGTAGAGAGAGAGATAAAGAAAGAAAGATTGGTGGGGGTGGGTGGAGACCTGATGATATAATTGTCTTTTATTATTTTAAATCACAACGTTTTGATACAATAAATTTGGAAATCTTTTTAATTCAGCTACAGAATTCGCCTCTGTCTTCTTATGAAATTACGAAATGGCCATCGCTTTTAGTTTGATACCGGTTGATAATTATGCTAAGACCGCGTCATCTTTAGGTTTTCTATTGATTTCAAAACCCAACCGAAAATTAAATTAGTAAGATAAATAAAGTAAGGTGTAGATAATTTAATCAGTATTATAATATTATAAAATTAATTAAAAATTAAATAAATTTTAAAAATGATTAAAGAATTACTTTACTTATCAAAAAATTTAAAGTTTAATTAAAAAATATTATTAAATAAAAATTAATTGGATTAATTTGATTTAAAAATATAATAAAAACTAATTAGTTTACTAATGATTTTTAAACTAAATTGAACCGAAAAAGATTTAACTGGTATTCAGCTTTCATAAAATCAGTTAAGGATTGAATAAAATTTTAAAGATTTTAAAATATGATTAAAATATATTGTCCTTAGATATTAAATAATTTGAAATTTAATTGAGAAACTATATTATTAATTAAAAATTAATTAATTAATTTAGTTTATAAGAACTTATTAATTTACAAAAATCAGCGAATTAGTTAATAAATTGATTGATTTCTAGCAATAAGAGTTATTAAAGTAAATTGAAAAAATTTAAAAATCGAACAAAAGATTAAACAAATCAAGATTTTTACAATTAGATTAATTAAAACAGTTGAATTTTTTAACCAATATTTATAACAACATTTACCAAAAATGGTAAAAATAAAATATATTTTCAATTGTTAATTGTATTACATTTTTTCGTGAATTGAAATTAAGAATTGTTGTTACTATTTTTGTTCAATAAGATACTAAAATAGATGATTGACTCATTTTATACTAGAAATAATTGTAAGAAATATTTTGATAATACGGATTCCTACTTTTCAATGATATCCCACGATCAAGACAATTGGCTGAATCCCGTGAACCCATTTCATAAAAGTTCATTGATATCTTATTTTTATAAGGCAAATCGACTTCGATTCTTTAATAATCTACTTTTGGAGAGCTCCTGTATAGAAAGATTATCCTTATCTTTGTTTGTGTCTCGGGTTGGAAAAAATTACTATAATTTGTCTTCGTGTGCATATCAGTCGACATTTTTTACAAGTTTTACAAATAAAGACTCTTATTTTCATATTTGTCATTCCTTAATTCTGGATGTACATACTTATACATTGAACAATTATAAATTTAAAACTAATTTCCAATCAACATGCATAATAATTAATATTAGATGGGTGGGGATTTCGAAATAATCTTTATTAGGTCAGAAAAGAATAACATTGTTCAAACTTTTCACACTTTTAGTTTAAAAGTTAAATGAGCCCACCCACCCCAACAAGTGGTATTGGTGTCAGGCTTTACATTATCTTTAGGTTAATTGGTCCTACACAATTACATCATTATTTTGTTACATTGGACCTACTAAGGTCACCCTCCAACATTATCCAAAATTTGAAGTACCTATGGTAAAAAAATTTGGATTTAAACTAAAATTAACATATTAAATTTAGTTTAGTAGAGTTTAATTTCAATTTTGAATATTTAATTCGTTCCCATTTAAATTCCAATTTAATAAATTTTTATTCAAGTTAAATAATTAAAATAATTTAATCACATTTAAACATTGCTTACATCAGTAATTTTAAAGAAAAACAAATTAAATAGTATTCAATTTTTTAATTTAGTAATTAACCTTTTAATGCTTGTATAAATTAAATTCAAAAGTTGTTTTTGCTTATATAATAGATATATCTATTAATTATATCAACAAAAATAATATTTTGAATTAATTTGTATGACTTTTGAAATAGTAATTATTAAATTGATTTTTTATTTAGCACTGCATTAAAAAAATTAAATGCGTAATTAAAATTTAACACGTAAATTTCAAATAATTATATTCTCTTGCATGAATTGTTGCAAGGGTTTGGAACAATTCCTAATTGGATGTGATAAGTCAAAGAAAAGTGAAATCCATGAACAAGAAAAATGCCCAAGAACGAGTAGATTCCTTATGCCCTAAGGGCTCCGGTCGGAGAGTTGAGAGCGAGGCTTGGTATATATTCGATCTCAGGTTCAATTTTTTATCTCGTTGTTAGAGTCCTCGTAAGAGCCTGGGATAACTAGAAATTTTATTCCTAGGAGTATTGCTCGTTGGGCCCTCTACTAAGGGTGTTATTTGTTGAATTCTCCCGTTAGAGGCGTTGTTCGCTGAGTTCTTATTGTTGTCCGCTAAACTCTCAGAAAAAATTTTCCTCGTACTCAAAAAAAAAAAAAAAAAGAGGAGTAGATTCCTTATTATCGCTAATGGGTTTAATACGATTGTTAGGTTTGGTATTTTAGCTTACCTATAACACAAGGTTCATTCATTTTTCTTCCTAATTATGACATTCCATTCCTCTTTCACAAGTCTGTCATACTCCGTCTACGTCCACGAAATAAAATCTAACTTACGATCAGTGTCTTTCAATTACCCACCGCACCAATATTAGTTAGGGCACAGCTCATCTAACCTTAATACAGTTAAGGATGTTTATATTCTAACATTCGTCAGTCTTAGATGGTTGGATAGCACCTGTCTCCAACTCCCTACCAATCAAATCTTCCATTCTTTTGCAACTTCAATCTTCTCCACAGACTGTGGGAACTGCTGATTTAATATTGTTGGAAGTAATTGTCATGAAAAATGATTAAATTAAACAAATTTAATCAATTTAGCCGATATAATCATAAAGACCTTGAATTTTTTGTGTTGTCCGCCAAGCTCCCGGAAGGAGTTTTCCTCGTACTAAAAAAAAAAACTTGAATTTTTTAATTTTTTGGTTCAATTTTTAACTTTATGGTTGAATTTATTTTAATAATTCTTGTCGTTAAAAATTGATCAGTTTATTAATTAATTGTTTAATTTTTATAAACTAAAATAATAAATTAATTTTCATTTAACATTTTTCTAATTAAACTTCAAAATCTTCGATCGATAAAGACAATCTCTTTCAATCATATTCTAAATTGTTTAATTTTAATCAATCTTTAACTATAGGTGTATAATTATATACAATTTTACTTTAAATATATGTTAAGTAAAATCACAAGAATATACTATAATTTGTCAATTGCATATTACGAATGATTCATCAAATCAACTTATGTTATTTAATTAGGTGATTCGATAAGTTAAAAGTTAAATCATGTATTTAACTTACCCCTACTTAGCAGTAAAGTTGTTTCCGATAGACCCACGTTACTTATTCATTGTAATAAGTAATGACTAATAAAACTCAATTGATTCAGTCATAAAATTTTTGAACTGTTTAACTTTTAAGTTTGATTTTAACTTTTCGGTTCAATTTATTTTAGTAACTCTTGTTATTAAAAATTGATCAGTTTATTAATTAACAGGTTCATTTTCATAAATTAATAATTTTTCATAAACTAAATTAAATGATTTTTTAATAATCCCTTTTTTAATTAAACTTTAGAATTTTCGATGAATAAAGATAATTTCTTTTAATTATATTTCAAATTTTTTATTTTATTTAATTTTTAACCAATTTTACAACAATCTAATACCGTTTGAATCTTTTAAACCTTAAAATTCTTATCTTACCGATTTAACTTCCAGTTCAATGTTTAAAACACTGGTATTTATATTATAATTGACATTCTTAAATCATCAAAATAATTCTTATTTTTTTATTTTACAAATTTGAATCTAAGTTAATACTTTTTTATCTTTTGTAAATCTCTTAATTAGGTATATTTAAATGTGCTTAATATCTTTTATTAAAAAGGATTATCATTTGATTATTACTTTCTTTATTTTTTAATCTTTCTTAAAAATTTTAATAATCTCTATGTATATTATCCTATTTCTTAACAACAAACATCTTTTTATATATTTCTAATAATTGCTAATATCAAACACTTCTTTTATATTCCTAATAATAACTTTATTTTGTATATTTGTAAAAAAAAATTGTGATTGACACAGCTTTTTTCAATTATATTTTCATATTGTCTTAAAACAAAGGGTGAAAAGTATATATATTATTTTCTATATAGAAAAACATTAATAAAAGCGGACAAAATCGACATCTTTCTTCCTTGAAGCTTCTAACATACCTTTAGAAAAAGCATTCATCCAATGTCCGAGGAAGTTGCATAATGGAATGTAATACCCTTTCTTTCTGATAAGATGTGATTTCTCTATCAAGTCATTAAATTGGATAACTTGAATCTGTTGCTTTTGCAATCTCTCTTTTTCTTTTTACCTGTGGACCAGGCGAGTATATGGCTATGGCCTCATCGAATCCCTTGTCCAATATGCACTATCCTTTATTCTTTTATTTTCTGTTTCAGGTATTCTTTTTCAAGCCTATTTAATTAAATCTTATCTATATATTTATGTGAAATTTACATAAATATATAAATAAAATTTAATAAAATATGATATAAATATTATAATCAAAACAAGAGATCTGATACTGACCACAGTATTATCATAAGCCTCTAAATGTAAGTTATAGCTTCAACTCAATTATACTTCATAAATTATTATTGATTCCCCACCAAATTCTCTGTTCCAATTATTCTGTTTCAATCATGTTTCATTAAATCTCTCATCTATATATTTATGTAGGGTATACGTAAATGTGTTGATAAGATTTGATAAAACATAATAAGAATAACATAACTAATACAGGAGATCTGATCCCTTATTGATTCACCGTCTCTTGTAAGATAGAGAACATGAATGACATTGGAATACTTTAAATTTAAAATTCGATTTAATTGGTTAGAATAATTTAAAATTGATTAAATTGTAAATAAAATATTATCATTTTATTTAAAATGAATTAATCTTTCTAAATTTAAATTTTATTTTAACTAAAAAGTTAATCAATTTTAATTTATTTTATTAATTTCAATATAAGTTGCTTTTTGTCATCTCTATCTAAGAATTTCAACTAATATTTCATGTGTAATGCAATTAACAAGATAAGTCATGTTTAATTGGAAATAAAAATGTATTTAAATATTAATTAATCTGAATAAATTATTTATTTTTAAATTATTAATTTATTGAATAAAATTTTAGTATATAATTTGGTAATTATTAAAAATATTCAAAATTTATTTAATATATGCTCAATTTTATCTTTTTTTTAAACAAGCAATTGGGTATAGATGTCAGATTGATTTATTAAATGGGCCAAACACTTGTCCAATAATTCCACGTTAGCTCAACTTCATAAGCCCAAGCCATGAGTGAATCTAAAGTTGTTGGGTTAATGTTCACATGTTACTTCAGTAAATTGACACTTAATTATGTGACTATCACAACTTTTATCCGTCATAAATTAATTTTTTATTTATTTATATTTTTGAAACAATATTGTATTAAAATTCAAGATAAAATATAGACTTTTCATATAGTTTAAGAAATTTTTACAAATTTTCATAATCTTTAAATTTCTAAAAAATCAAAAATTTTAAAAAACTACTTGAAATATATATAGTATGGACATTAAATATAGATTAATCAAATACTATTTATACGACAATTCAACTCAACCCTTAAATTTATATATAATTAATTAAATCAGTCTCAAGCTAATAATTATTTTAAATTATTAATTTAAATAAAATTTAATTCGTTTAGATTGGATTTAAGGCTATGATACTGTATTAACAATATTTGATTATTTATTCCACATATGATATTTATATTATGTACGTTCTTTGGTTATTTTTAATCAAAATCTAAAAAAAAATAGAAGGACTTTTTTGAATAATTTTAAAGATCATGGGTTTTTATAAGGTTTTTTAAAATTATAATGTTCTTAGATTACCCTATAAGTCAACAATTTTAAAATTAAGTTATTTTGAGTTTAAAAATGAAAGGAAACCTAATATAATATAACATAAAAATCAGCAAGAAATATGATCATTACCATCACACCCAATCTGAATCCCGCATTAAAACGGAGTCTGTAGAGATCCGATAGTACGCAGCTTTACTCCTATAGAGTAGAGAGACTGTTTCCAGTAGATCCACATGCAAATGTGACAATGAAAAGGTAATGTAGGTTAAAAGAGTAAATATGTAAAATTGATATGATAAAAGAGTATGTAAATAAATAAAATAGAACTAAAGAAGATATTTGATACGGTGCTCAGATATACTAATATCAAATCTGCTTATCAGGTATTAGTAACAAGAAATATGATATTACTAATAAAAAGAAAGAAGCTCTTTCTTAAAATATTCAACTCAATAAAACCGCTTAATTGATTTATTTTGATTTATAATAACTTATTAATTAATAAAAATTGACTAATTAATTAATAAATTGATCGATTTTAACAATAAGA